>JAVQJD010055705.1:0-35000 GCA_036023655.1 Nannoperca australis
ATGACCTGTGAAGTTATATAGTGTGTTTATATATATATATATATATATATATATATATATATAAATAAAATAAATAAAACTGCCTACCTAATTATTTAATGATTTAGAACCAGTTAGAGATTTACAAAAACAAAACTGTGTATGAAATGGATTTCAGAGCATGTCGTCACAATATTATAAAACCAGAAATAAATAACTATTAAGCAAAGCTAACGTAGCTGGACTGAATTCATTTTTGGAAAAACATTTGTCAGAGTGACTTTTTGGTTTTTGGTGAATGTAGGTGACTCACTCACCAAGGTTTTTCTAATTATGTACAACAGCTACTGTACCTGGGGTGAGAAAAACTTTCACTGACTCACAGCAAAGTGTGAAGAGCAGCTTCTATTGTTCAGCTTGAACTCATTTGAAATCAGTTCTACCTTGACGCGAGCAAAGAAGACCCACATCCGTCTCTGTGGCTGCACAGAAAGTGGTTCAGAAAGCCATTCATTTACATGCTACTATACACCATCCTCTTACTCGCCCCTCAGTTTGGAATTAGTATCACACACACCTTATTTACACCTTTTAATTAATGTCACAACTCTTGTCTAAAGCTGCTACACCAGTGCTAATATGTTGTAGCTTCTTGTGACCATGTTGTTTAATTGAGGTCACAGTCACAGAACACAATACAGTGTTGGTGTGTATCCGAACAAAGCGCTCTTTGAGCTTAATATGACAGAGGTGTTGTGGAGGAAGGAACTCTACGAAAGCCTGCCGAGTCAACCTTTGCAAAACGTGAAAATGTGCCACCTAGAAAAGTCAAACACTTCTGAGTCGGTGCTTGATGTCACTGCATACAACATAATGTGGACCAGCTTTCAAGAAATTCTGAATATCTTGAGCCCAGTTGAGACGTCGGAACGTGACGAGTTGAAACTTGCCGTCGCAGATCTGCAGCAATTCTGAAACCTGCCAGTTTACACCAATGCGACTAGACAAGACTGTGTATTGTTTCCATAGCAACAACTCTCTGTACTTTCGTTCTACCTGCCGGCTTTTCAGGCCTTTTTCTTTTTTTCTAGCTGGATATAATTTGTAGCGTCATAAAATATGAATGGGTATAGTGATGTTGAGTTACGTGGTACAGTTGCATTTCTAGTACTGATGAAATGACAAAAACGTGAAAAAAGGTTCAGTAAAGTTATACATTCATTCTATTCTATTCTTTGTTCAAAGTTATGTACAAATGAGGGAATATTCAAGCCACAGTGGATTAAGGAGGCGATTGCAGGAGCAAAGTAAGATTTGTATTTTTATATTAGATGAGAGAAGCAGAGAGAGCGCATGTTAGGTGAGTAGGTGCTCTCGGAAGAGGCATTTTTGAAGGCAGAGAGAGATTCTGCTGACAAAGTCAGGTAACACCACAGGAGTTTGGGTTGAGACGTACAGTGGCAGTAAATTGTCTGTTAAATTTAGCAACAACATATTCTGTTGACGAATATGTGACAGGCCTGGGATATACTTCATACTCGCCAAAAGATACAAATATTGTAGATATAAAAACCAAGACGGCAACTGTAAAGCTACTACTCCAAAAATCTCAGTAACCTCTGACAACAACTTCATCTGCAGTGATCGAGCTCATGAAGTATGGTCGACAGCATCTGTTCAATTGAATATCACCATAAAAAGACAACGTAACTGAATCTACAGTCAACAATTCCTCTTTGATATCCTGTTGCATGGAAAAGCAGGTGATGTAACTGGGCAGCACAACAGCGTTGGTCCTTCAGAGCGTGCAGCAGGCTGCGTTTTTGTTCCTGATGGTGAGAAATGGGAATATGATATGACACAATGGGTCAACAAATCCAGTGAGTGAGCCTTGAGGTGCCAACACATGCAAATGATAGATTTTAAGTTGTTTAACTTGACCCAGCAAAACACTTCGAGTTATTAAGGTCAGCCTATAAATAGGTTCCAGTAATCGCTCAACTAGAATGATTCATGTTGAAAACAACTCCACATGTGACAGACTGAAAGGTATAATACATCACTCTGCTGTGGAAAAGGGAATTACAATAATAAATAGCGGCCTGAAGAGTCTGTGGAAGAGGCTAACTTTGGTAATTAAGTGGCATGTTGGCACCAACCAGCATGTTAATGACATCAAATGTTCAGTAGATGGCTCTCTGTCACAGGAAAACCTCTGTGAGACTTCAGTTCTCTGGATTTGAGCTGAACACTGAGACAACATGGGCGCAGCGTTTAAAAAGTTAAGTTCCTTTTCCTTGCATTTATTTCCCAATCACCTCTTACATCCGTCACGTCAACATTTTACCTCTTTATTCTGTATAACACATTGAAATCAAGCACAAGCGCGACACAGCAGTCAGAGATTACAGTTAAAATACCAATCAAAAGAAGTAAATATACACATCTTAATAAATATGGGACATAATAATGTGTTTCAGGGTGACAACTTAGTCCAAACATCTATTAGCTTATTCAAATAAACTGTAGTTAATGAATTTGAAGCACATATATCAACTTTGTCATATCCAAACAGCATTACTATGGTTACCAAGGTCCCCAGTGGTTCCAGTGCTCTAAATATAAACCGGTGCAGTTGGTGATCTCACAGCCGCCTGTTAGTAATGGCTCACCTCTATTACAGTAGGTGCCCCCCACTGGTAAGGTGCCAGCGAGGGCAGCAAGGTTTCATGGGTAAATCTTTCTCCTCCGCCATAAAATATATCAAATCAAACCAAAATCAATGTCCAAGAAGCCTATTATTGTCTTCACCTCACTTAAAAGCTGCACCTCATCCGGCACGCTAATGGCCAAGTTTCATCTTTAATAACCTACTAAACAGAAATCTGACCAAATGGCCTGAGGACAGTTTAATTAATTGTACACCGTCTTGTATTTCTAATGAAAAACCATTAAAAAGTGTAAAATAAAATGAACTCTACTTGCAAAACTGATGGTGGAATAAAAGCAGAAGCAGCTGCCAGAAACAACCTTGGGGCCTGTTTTTGATGGCAGTGAGCTGGTGAGGGGTGGGATAAAGAAATGAAAAATAAAAATGCTGCACATGGGTTTTGCTTCTTTGATAAGAATGTCTTAATGCTACGATGAACGCAACATTAAGGGGCTTACAGCAAGCTTACAACGCGTACGCACTCACTCAACACTCATCCACTCCGACAAAAGTCTGAATGACGGACACGGCCAGAACAAGTTTTTTGTCCATTTTCTTTGTTACCAGGGTGACAAGCCCCATCTAATATATGATTGGCTGCATCACTGACAGCACCAGCGCCTTTCTGAAAAGACAGAAGTGTTCGAAGCGGCCACGCGAAAAAAGGCAGAGTGCTCACTCCTCATTGTGGATTTGAAACAGTTGAAAAAAAGACGCTATACGGACGCAGGCCCTTATTCAAACAAAAAGTTGATCATATCTATCCTTCAATATTTGAAACATTTAAACGATGATGTGCTCCAATACTGAACGTCGTACAAGCAAACATCTTAGAAAGACGGAAAGAAGGAGTGTTGGGAAAACATTTTCTCAGAAAACAAATGCAAATCTGTGGAGGGAGTTTCACTGGAAAACAGAGAGATAGCCAAAATTAACCCCAGCCAAACTAGTAAAAACTAGAAAAATATCCAGTCTCAGGTACATTTTTAGATAGAAATATTTAATTAATTGGGGTTAAAGCTCCCCTGAGAGCCACTGTTGGCCATCTTTCCCCAGAAAATGAGAGATAGGAAACAAAAGACCTATTATATTGCACAAAGTGAACACACAGAACCAGCTCGAGAGGGAACTTCCAACACCCATAACAGGTGGCGATCAGTAATTAAAGGAACTCTCAACTGCCATGTTGAGATTACAGAAAGACGGTCAGTTTGGTTGAAGGCAACCGAAGACTTTCTTACTTGAGGGGACTGTTCACTCGCAGGAGGAGACGACGTGGCTGTCAAACGGAGTTAGTCAATCTGATTGGTCCAGATTTATCACTGGTGTGTTTGTTTTTATTCACTTTTCTATTCACTATCCTTTATTGATGTTATTTATTATATATTATTATATTATATTATTTTCCATGATTATCATCAATCTCCACAAAAGCTATATTACATTGATTCTGAAATGGAAACTTAAAACACTTACAATGACATTTGAGAATTGCATACTGACTCAAAATAAATAGTATTTTGCTTGTTTTGGAAGCTAATTTCTATCAGTTTACCGCTTGTTTGCCGACACTGACTAAACACAGAGTACACGGATTAATAAAATGTGACCGAGCAGCTGCAGAATATGTGAAATCCACAAGAACAAGAACTTTTCCAGGTCACATAATCCATAATCCATCCATGTTAGTTATTTGACTATTTTAGAGAATCACTGCAAAATGTTTTTATATTGCAAGTTAAATTGAGTAGCTAATAATCTTCGTAGCTGATTGGAGTTGAAATGTTAACTTGTAGTGTGACAGCTGAAGGTTCATGTTTATGCCTTGTATTCCTGTAATATATATCTGGGTACTTACAAACTTCCTCTTCTGGGAAGACTCAGCTCTTTCTGTAAATGAAAAAAAGAAAGAAAGTTATAAGTACAAAAATGAATGAAACTGTAACATATAAACTTTAAATAATACATCAGTTATGTGGCATCTTCCGGCGAAAACAAACAAAATAAAGTCACTTTACACAAGACATAACACTGAAAATTACTTTTTATTTATCGTTGCACCAGACCTGATGACTGTTTTTAAGTAAATGATGAGCAGCAAGCCTTACGTTGTATTACAGCCTCAGAAAGACAGCAGTCAATGCAGAACACTAAAACCACATCCATGTTTGCAGACCAAATTTAAGAAAGTGAAAAGGAAGGAAGAGATTGAGGTTCTGTTAAAAAAATACCAACAGCCCACTATTCTGCTTTCCAGCCTCACAAACAGCCACCACATGGAAAGAGTACTAGATTTATCCCTCATGTGTACTTGTTTTATTGGACTTTATCCATTTTTAACATTTTAACATTTAACATTGTCATTTTTAGTCTGGCAAAATTCTACTTATTGTTAATTTATGTGTTTGTTTATTTATTTATTGTCTTGGAAGTTACATATTAATTCTGGCAGCACATATCAGTGACACCAACTGTAAATGTAAAGTTCACTTTGTCTAAATCAGGTGTAAATTAAGGTCAGGTAAATACACAAATATGAAGAGATTTCACAATCCGTTCTGGTCACGCTGTGAGAATTAAACCAGTCATGCGTATGTTTATCTTCTTGTAATTGATTTAATTAAAGACAATACTGTATATGTGTTGCTGTAGCCAACTGTACGCAGAGTTACACTGAGGTCAGGCGCAGAAAAAGCACCAACAATGCCCTCATTGATTTCTTGAGGGATTGTGCGTTCTAACAGGCCTGTAACTTAAAGGATAAAGCTGCTGACAAACATTTGCAATATTGCAAAGTCCATGCAGTCACTCAACAACTTTGACTAATTGTTTTAACAATTGTGTGTATAAAGCCTTCAATCCCCTAAACTATTTCTGTATACAGCTATTTGTTAAATGTAGACATGTTTCCATTCCACAAGACTTAAGAGTGCAGCTGTATTGTGACAACAGCAAAGATTTACTGTAATGTAATGTGCAATAAATAAAAGCAGTGGATCTAAATGTGGGTGTTAAGGACCCAGGGCCTGTTGGTTCTCTGAGTGAATGCAATCAGCTAGTTGGTTGGATAGAAACCCAAAGATCAGTACTGTGAAGCAACTCAGGTGTCACTGAAGAACAAGAGAGTTTGGATCAATAAGCAACCAAAAGATTGTACTTGCTTTAAAAGCGTCATGCTCCAAGCAGGTGGAACATCTATTAGTGTTGATATCTTTAAACTTAAACTCAAAGCTTCACTTAATTTTTATTTTATCATCATCTTTTTAAATGTATTTATTGTATTTATCAATTTTATTTTTATAAAGTTTATGTTTGTATTATTTCTCATGTGCATTGGTTTTTAATTATTGTGTTGTATTAACTTGTCAGTTACCGGTAAAAGGTGACTGACAAGGAAACCCATAATTTATTGAGTACAAAAGTGTTGATGGTGGTTTAAGTAAAGTCTAAGTATTGCCTTTAAAAGATGATGGTTAGGCTGTTGACATAAACAAACACAGAACACAGCAGGAGAACAACATGCTGCTAGATATTCTTTGTAACGTTGCCTCTTCTTTAACATGGTATCCTATTACGTTTGCTTCACTCATGCTGAAGGGACAATTTTAGGAAACTATACCATTCAACTTGCCTCATTACCATTTGGTAAATCTACTTTAGAGAAAGAACTTAGCATGTCTTTTTGTTTTTGAAGACCCAAGACAACACCTTGAAATGTTGCTCAGCTCCTTCACCAAAATCAAATGACACATTTGATCAAAAACGCTCCAAAAGAGCAATACAGTATTTCTCTGGAGGCTGACAGGAATGAATAAGTAAAAATCCATCAGAGCACAAACGATGCTGCTGCAGCATCTGTTGATGGTGCCGGTGCCACATGGAAAGCCATGCAAGCCGAGGACCAACATCAGCCACAGTGACAGACGAGCACGAGTACAGATCACTGTATCCCCCTGGAGAACGGTTAGTTTAATTACTGCCACTTTTTGTAAATAAGCAGGTCGGTTTATCGCCCTCACATCATTTCCCTGTGCTCTTCTTTAATATCAGCAGTGTGAAACGAATACAAAGCTCTCCAGCTCGGTATTATTTCAAATATCTCCCTATTGGATCCGACGTCTTGTTGTGAAAGAGCGCTGATAAACAACCAGGCTTTTGATCGGTTTTATTTTTTTACTACAAATCCCGCCGATTTGATCATTAGACGTTTCCTTGTCTTGTAACAACCTGATACGGGTGAGGTCCTTTGTCTTAAACAGTGTAGGACGCTGAGATGATGTGTATTGGCTGCTCCCGTCAGCAGAAATAGTGCTAAACCCCACTCTCCCTTTGCTATCAATTAGGGCTTAATGTGTGGCTTCCCCTGCTACCTACAGAAGGGCAGAGTGTTTCCTTGAGAGGCATGACCGCGGCTCACACAACACTAATTACCAGCAGGGAAGGACTTGCACTGAAGGGACACCCACCAATCACAGCACACCATAAAACAGTGTGAAGTCTATAATAACATGACAATCTGAGAGCGAAAACATGATGACAGTAAACCAATTTACACGTGAAATATTTTCATGCCTCAGGAAAATATTTACCTGAATGTCTTGTATTGACTTTATTATTAATGCTTTTGATGCCTGATACTTTTGACACCTTTCTGAGTGAGCAAAGCTTGTGTAGAGAAGCAGGTCTATTGTGGACAGTATGCGTATTTTCAAGGTGCCCTATGTGACATATCTTTAATGAAACGGAGTGGTGAGACACCGAAAACACACAGAAACTCTCCCTGTAACTAAAGTGTGGTTTTGTGTTCCCTGTAAAAATAAAGCAGCTGTGATCTAACACACTTTGGGAAATCAAATTAATGCACTTACTGCAGCAAAACAACACCACAAACAAAAGATTATGCAAAACCATAATATCAAAACCTGAGCTCATACAAGCTAATAAAAGTTCAGAATGATGAGAACTTTACATTATAGATCAGCTTGCCACTCAAATCCTCAAACTCATTAAAAGTTCAAATCTATTTTCGATACTATATTTATAGTCGCCATTTTTCTAGCAATAGTCAATGTATTTACATTTTGTGATTACCTCTATGTCTCTTTTTTAATTAAATTTTTTATCCCTCTTCGATGTTAATCCTTTGTTTTGTTTTCGTCTTTTTAAATCAGTTTTACTATTCATTTTCTTAATTATTTTAGCTTTTAAATCTATTTTATAAAATGTTCATAATTTTTTGTCTCAAATTCTGACATTGTTTTTCTGCTGCTTTTACATCTTTTACATTTACATCTACATTTGTTCCGTCCTATTCTCTGATCATCTGCGAAGCACTTTGACCTGCACGAAGCTGTACAGAAGGTGCGACACAAAGGAGGGAGTAATGGAACAAGAACGAGAAGCCACAGTGAGCTGTGCAATGTAGATCTGGAGGGTAACAGGCTGCACACCTTCAAGCCTTCAGCAAAGTAACCAACTTATGTGTGCTGGAAAACTACTTGCGCATGAAATCAGGTCGTGGTTGCTAATGGCATGATGGAAAAACAGTTAAGAGTCTCTGTCACATTCTGTTAAGACAGAATCTGTTTGGCTGCACTGTAAACAGACACATTAGTTGCTCTTCTGTTGTACTTCAGGTAAAATAGCTGCTCAAGGAGCGTTTGCTGCCACCAGAATTCATGGATCTGTAGTAATAAACCAAAAAATCCTCCAACCCATACGACAACATAAGTAATTTGTTCCTAACCTGTAATACGACCCACAGCAGTGTTTCCTAAGTTATCGCCCCCTACCGGTGGCAGGAGATATGACGACAGAATAGGTTGTTAGGCTTACCAGACCTTCATCGTCATGGTGTGTCAGGTGACTTCAAATCAACCAGGTCTGAAATCTTAAGGATTATGACTTAAGGAACAAGCAGGATTTCCTTTGATGGTAAACCTCGGTAGCCGGTAGCAGCCACCACAGAAACATTTTTCTTCTCTCCTCTTTATCAGTCAGTAGTCTTCACCTCTCGCTTCCTCATCCCTTTCAGACATTTTTCTTGATGTGCTCGGAGTCAAAGTGGAGCCTGAGCTGTGTGCCAATGTGATGGTCAAACAGTGTTTCTGACTCACACTGCTGCCACATCAACAGCACCAAAACAGATGATATCTAGCAAGCTCGCAAGCTCGACCTCTGTGTACAAGTGACAAATCAAACTTAAGTGAAAAGCCTTAAATTTGAAACTTTTGTGACTTTCGAGATTTAAATTAGTGGAGCAATAGTCCTGACACGTCAGCATAAGGCTTAACATAAATACATATATTTCCATTAAATGTTATGATCCTTAAAAAGGTTGAAAAGCTGTCAAATAGGCCATACAAAGTGAAAGTAATTGCATGAAAAGCTTTCATCTTTGCCTGTCAGAAAAACAAACTGGCGATGAAAGCGAACCTTGTACGTTTAATCATTTGTTTATCCAGTAATCTTCTCAGAGAAAGACAACAATTCTGACACGATGAACCTGGGATAGTTTATTGTTCAACATGGTAAATGTCAATTAATGACTTAAGCAAACCACATATCATTTCCAAGACTCCACATCAAAGCTGTGGTATTGCTCTTGTAAAAAGGCTTATGTGTAATGGTTCATTAATAATTCCCTTTGATTTATTTTGGATTTTCCTACATCTCAAGATCAAAAGTGTACTTGGCTCCCTGTGGTTCGCTGCTGACAGGCAGGAAAATCCCTATTCTCATATTAGGTCATAACGTCAACACCTTGAGCGACACCAGAGTGAAAGGAAGTTAAATGCCTCCTAATATTTCCTACTGCATCTGGACGCTAGTCCATGCATGCCAGAGTGATCACTTAGGATCGCTGACCAAATCTACTTACCTTGTAATCAGCAGCTACACTGATTCAGTATCGGCTCTCATTCGACACTCGGCAAACTGCTGCCTTGGGCTACATTTCATTTTGACAATGGAAGAGACACAAAAATCTACAAATAAATGGTTTAATGTTTTGTCTCTACAGAACTGCCATAAGGAAACCAGTAATTATTGACCAACAAAGGTAAGCTGTCATATTCAGTGACTAGGTTGGAGCCCAATTATCAGGGGTGTAGTTTATTTTTCTGCGTGCTAACATGCTCACAATAACAATGCTACCATGCTGATGTTAAGGCAGGTGTAATGTTTACAAACTTATATTCTTAGTTTAGCATGCTAACATTTCCTTTTTGTATATTTGTTATATTACTATTATTATTATTATAATGTTTAAATTAGAAAACAAGAACACAAAACTAAACTAATTTAAATTAACTATTGAGTTTTGTAGTTGATCTACCATCCTCCTCTCGCTTATTGTAAACTCTTCTGTATTTACAGTGTGTATGTTGTTTGCCACATGTTTAGGTCTAATATAGAAATAAAGAGAGGATGACGTGCGTATTTAAAAAAAACCTATAGGAACTGCTACCTGCCTGATTTAAGGTTTAATATAACATATACTGTACACATTCTGCACATTCATTAGAGGAACACTGCTCAGTGGTTTTATGCTTCAGATGAATAAAGAAGTCTCTTGGTCTTTAGAATAAGAATTTACTCAAAATTAAACCTTAGCTTTATCTAACTTAAATGCTGCTTCAAAGTGAGGGACCTCAAGTGTATCTGGAGATTAGGAAAGGTCAAATAGATCGATAAAGCTGGTTATCTGCTTCCAACACGTGTAGTGCAGAGAGCAGACAGACTATACATGAAACAACTGATTGAAGTGCATACATTGACTTCAAGTGGCAAACAAACAGTGACGTGGGTTCCGATCATGTAGAAACTACACAGCTGACTTTTATTAACCACAACAACTACATCGGTAAACCACAACCTACTGTCTAAAGCATTATTTTCCACCGTTATGCGCAGCTCAATCTGAAAGATATTGATTTCTGCACCAGCAGGGGGAGATTCATCAGCAAAGCACACAGACACTTGTAGAAAGCTTTGCTGATTAAATCTGTTGGCATCCTCACATTCCTCCTTGTAGCAGGATGTTAGGTGTCATAAATGCTTAATCCAAGGTTGTGAGAGGGAAACAATTCATTTCAAGACTGGCAGTGAGCATAATGTTCTTGACATCTTGGCATAATGATCTCTCTGTTTTAATGAGGACCTCCAAAACAAATGAAAGAAGATATTTTTGTCCCAGAAAAAAAGAAAATCATCAATATGCATTGGGCATGGGCTACTAAAGTTTAAAGTACTTAGCATATTGACTTCTCAGGAATAGAAGAGATTTTTTTTGACAGATGTTTTTGACCATTTCAAAATGTATGTGGCACCATTATTGATCCTTCTTCGGGACCGTCCCCGAGGACTTAAAGATCGTAACTAATCAAACTATGGCTGTGGCCTTATTGATTGTAAGACAACTGACTGTCCTCAACAGACCTCACAACCATTTCAAAAACACTGGCTGGAGGATGCAATGGCAACCTTTTTTTAAAACTATTATTATTGGCTGACATTTTGAAACTTATGATTCAACTTTTATGCATGTCATACTGTTTTCTTTCTTTTTTTTTTAAGAAGTTATAAAAACACGTAGGCTACTCCTCAGTTTGTATCTTCAGCTGCTTTCATTTTCAGGTTGTGAACACTAATTAGGCTGCTACTAAAGGCTGTAGCGTTTCCATGTATGTGATTTTAGCTCTCAATCTAAATGTAATTCATAATTTAGTTATAAACACTCACACTTACCACAAGCAACTTGGTGGTCAATTTCAAAGCATTCATCGCCAACTGTGCCCATTAAATGTTGACAGCGACAGGCTAATCATACGAGGCTGTGTCATCTGTGTTTGCACTGTGTTTCATTGCTGTTGCACATTGTTAACGAGGTTCTGTTTGTCAAAATGCCAGATGTTATAGTATATAACTGCACGTTGCATCTAACGGATGTCTTCACTCTGTTTAATGTGGACTGGTGTCTGTTGATGTTTGACAGAAGTGATGTACAAACTCAGACGACAGAAGGGATGAACAGCTGGAGACGACTGGAGACTAGAGAAAGATGTGCGTCCAGTTAGACACAAGTTGCACAATAGCAAAGGATGTGTAACAAAAATGCAAAACAAGATGAACCAATGCTATTAAAACCATTAACTGTGCACAACATTATTACTATTACACACTAACGGCACCTGACACAACCAAACCTTCACTTGGACGTTCACTTATTTTGGTCCTGCATGCAAAATATTCAAATGGGCAGTAAAATAAAAGTAATTTACCAGGAAGAATGTTCTGCGTGGTAAACTACAGTATCCCTTTTACTGACAACTTCATTGTGACATTGATGGCACAGGGAGGTCTAACATGGTCTAAATCGAGGTCAGGATAAAAGTAAACAGGGAAATAGAGAGAAATGGTTGGGTTGAGAAGCAAATGTGTACATTGATTGTTATTTTAACTATAAGTAGCTCGACTCTCCCTCAGTAATCCAGAACAAATATAGACAAATAGTCTTTATACAACTTTAATCTGCTAGAAGAGCAAGAGGTAGCTCCTGGGATCCACACCAGAGGCTGCTATTGTACACACCATTACCAACACTTTAGCTTCTGTATAACATTTTTATATTTCAATATAAAAAGGAAACAAATATACTGAAATTATCATTTTTTCAATCTGTTCTTCTGCAAATGTGACCCCCCAAAAATCCCAAGTAAAATATATTTGTTGTTTGGTTACTGTGAGCATCTGGCTTTGTACTCGATCCAATTAGATTTCCTAGTTTTCTTTTGTGGTTGTTCATCCTCAAGGAGAACTTTACCTTTTAAAATCAGACCTCTTTCCCTGCATCAATGAAGTGCTGCTAGAGACTCGCCGTCTTGCACAAGGACACTTCAGCAGAAAGAGGCTGCTTCCCTCTTTCAGCTCAACAAAAGACTGTCCTATTCACTTTTTTTGGTGCTGCAGTAAAGACGTTGCATCTGTCGTCAAATCTCGTAGCACAAATATTATTATATACACAATTGTCATGTTATGAGTCCGCCTTACAACAGTGCTCAGAGACATGCAACTAGATAGCCTTTCTGATGCTGCACCATCATGTTTGCTCAGTATCCCGCTGACTGGCTCACACCACTTCACATAAATGGCTCTTTGGAGGCACACAATGTCACTGCACTCGTCTGGATAGCAACATTTCATTATGAGGCAACGGCAGGTGCCAGACGTACAGTAAAGCACACAATGCAATGCGGTAGCTTCTGACAGGTATGCTCCTAATTAAGATGAAGAACACGTGTAGCTGCTGCAGGGATCATTAAAATCAATATAAATCCTACAAAATTTTAGATAATGAGGGAACATGCCGGCTATACGCCCTCAAAATAAGACTTTAGATCTAGTGAGACTAGAGACACAACCAACCATAAAAGCTTATGTAAAGGAAATCATCTTATGTGAGTGGAGAGCAGAGGGCTGCATGCATGCATATTTGGATGATAAATATAAAACTAAAATCTTATTGTACATTTTGTGAATTAGAAATATCATCAAGGTTGACCAAACCTGAGTAACCTAAGGCTTTAAGGTAATTACTTTCATATTTTTATAATTACTATAGTCCATCTCATCACCTTGCCAATTCTCTACTCATTCTTTTACCACAACTACAAAATAAAAGTAAATCAAGTGAAATGCACGTAAGACACCTGGGAATCAACACTCGTATACGTCACCTTATTCTACTCAAATCATTATGCCTCTTTACTCGTCTACAAACATGCAAATGCAGACATTCATACTGAAATCAACAGCTCACTTAAGCCGAGCAATTTAGAGAACTCATTAATGGTCCCGATACTAAAACAACAATTCTCCTGTGTATTTGTTGGTTAGTCTGCGTTTTTTTTCAACAAGTCTAAAAATAAATTCTCCACACTGTCACATTCGTTATGCTTCAACATGAACACTAAAGCTTTCTCTTCCTGTTCTTCATGATTGAGGATCAAGTCAAAGTTTTAACATGTTCTTACTTAATCTGACCAAATTATTTTTCACTTTCAGTAACACAAAAGTGTGTTAAAGCACCAGTGTTCAAAATTCACAGTTGTTAATAATTTTGGATATCTTATCTACCAATTGGATATTTTTGTAAATGTTGCTGCTTAGCTTCACGGGATGTCTTATCAAAAATGGAAATTAAATCAATAATGCAGAAAAGCATATTTATCTGTGAAGATAAATATTTGTGGATGTTGTGATGTGCCATTATGGGAAATATGTTTATTCACTTTCTTGCAGATATCTAGAGGAGAAGATTGACACCACTGCCGTGTCTGTTTATTAAATAACAGCCAGCAGCCAAGTAGCTTAGCTTAGCATGACTGCTTCTGGCCAAGACATAACCCCTGTAAAATCACAACTTTTCATTTTTACAATTTAGGTTTTATACAATTTAAAGGTGATTTAAAGTTGCTGGCAGACAGGACGAAGCCATGCTACTTGTTTCCCTACTGCTTCCAGTGTTTATGCTATGCTAAGCTAACCAGCTGCTGACGGTAGTTTCATACTTAAAACACACACCTTGTAATCCAATTCTAAATAAGTGCATTTGCCAAAATGTCAATAGACAGTAAGGTCTAAGCATGTTAAAATACAGTCCTGATTAATGTGTTCTGTTTGAGACAGACAGACAGACACTGCACTGTTTGACTGAGACTTAAATTACTGAACCTTTAAGATGTCGCTCCTCTTGGCAAATTTAAACTGTTAGAAGTATATTTATTTTATATTATGATAACAAAAGGGAAGCAGCAAGGTACCCAAGACATTTTCACCCCTGAGGCCAAAAGCATCGACTCCCTCTGGAAGGTCAATAGTGCACTTCTTACCATGCACTCGACATAAACAAGGTCTGATGCCCTTCCTGGCCAGAGAATGAATGGGAAATTGTGGCGCTGAACCAGCTATATTCATTTGCCTGACAAACTAACTTCCCTGTTTTCCTTTTGAATGTGAAAGTTATAGCGCAACAGCAGCCGAGCCACAGAAGCGGCCGCAGTGTTTGGTTCAGCTGGAGCGTGTTGGGCCACATAAAGAAGTCTTGTGTGGAGGAAAGAGAGCAAGGGAGGAGGAGGTGGTGGTGGTTGTGTCCAACAAAGGAATAGAGAGATTAGGGCAACTGTGCACAAAATTACAGTTTGGTAGCTTTTGATAAACGCAATTATAACTTCTTTTATTGGTTTCTCCAGAGAAATCCATTAAGACCATCAAAAAAAGAAAAAGAAATTCAAAGAGCATAAATTAAATGTCAACTGTCTAATTTTCAGAAAGATCCATAATCACAGAAGAACACATTGACAGTAAATGTGTCAACATGAAAGTAAAATGTGACCAGCTTCATTCTAAAGATTTGCTCGACGGCTAAATAAATAAAACATTAAAGAGGAAAAATTAGTTCTCAAACAGGCAAAACTCACCTTTGTTTATTATGAAATGAAGGTTGCAGCATGAAAGTTTTTTTATTGGTTTAATTCATCAGCCACAGTGCAGCCTAATTAAAACAAATGAGACGTACAATGGATCACAGCGAGTTTGTGATTCAAAACACGCAGTGGTTTGAGCTGAATTCAAAAACTGGTCTCCTTTTAAACGTGTTTATCAATTACTTCGTAAGTGGCCCAAACAAAAGTAAGCTAAATTATAAATCAAGCACAATTTACGCTCAACTTTAACTACCTACTGCAAAGTTTGTCAGCTCGGCTGGAGAATATGATTAATGTCTGAAAGGATGTGACACGTGGTGTAAAATACAGCAATTTCATATTTAAGAACACTCTGTCCTCCCTTTCCACCTGCATTTAGATCTCACGTTACGGCAGAGTGATGGCAGCAATCATTTAATTAAGCACATCATTTGTTAGGGACTGTCCTGAACTCAGTTTACACCTCAATCAGGATTGTTGACAGAAGAAGCAAAAGCCTCACTGTACACTCCTGTTATTATTAAAAGTCAATAAAGCACAAGAAAGCCCTTCACACAACATAATCAATCCAGCTCCACGAGTACACATCTCTTATTCCCCCTGCCGGCAGCCAACACAAATAAAATGTGACAAATGATTTGAGGCTGTTTAAAAAGTGACACTGTTTGGAAATCCACTACAAACTATCACTTCCAAATGTTCACAAAGAAAAAGTGAAATTAAAACATCTGCAGCAAATGTTTTCAGTCAGCTGTTGGTGAATTATCCTAATCATCTTCTACTAAACTAAAAAATGTCTCGACAGCTCTGCCAAGAGATTCTCTCACATGCATGTCACAAGCGCACATCAACAGCAGAGCCAAGACGTTGCTCACTCTGCGCTGCCAAGTGTTAACATGAAAAAGGTTTCAAAGTCCTAACTGTGTTCTGCCTCACAAGCCACTCACACATACAGTACAAAGTCACCCTGCAGCTCAAACCCACACACAGGCACGGCTACATTTGCTTGCCTACCTGTAGCCCTCGTCTCCTCAGAATGCTGGACTCGTCCATGGTACAGAGCCCCGACTTATCATGCCTCCCTACCGGTGCATAGCCACGCTGCACTGCCTAGCTCCAGACTCCTGCTCTCTCTCTCTCGCTCTCGCTCCCTCTCTCCTTCCCTCCCTCCGGCTAAATCTGATCTTAGCAGCTGCTAAACACTTCCATCAGAACTTATCTGATTGGAAGGGGGCAGTCAGCTGACGCCCCCTCTTGTTTCTCTCCTCTGTAACTTCAGGAGTGAAGGAGAGAGATGGAGCGAGAGAGATGGAGCGAGAGAGCGAGAGAGAGAGAGGGGTAGAGAATCGGGGAGAAGGGAGAAGATAGGCAGTTCTAATTTAGCGTAGCAATGGGTGGGGGTGAGCCGGTGAGGTAGTGGGGGGGTACCGGGAACGAGTGGGAGCCCCAAGACTCATTTCTCTGAGCAGCCACGCTTTTTGGACACCCTAGGTGACCATGAAAATGAGAGGACATCCTTCCCAGCATTGTTCTGCTCCAACCCCAACAATGAATCTGGCATCCTGTTAATGCAGCAGGCAGGCAGGCAGGCAGGCAGGCAGGCTAACTGACCTCACTGGTCTTATTGCAATCAATGAGTCACAGGAAGACAACAAAACACACACCTGAAGGTTAGATGTCTGAGACTACTACAGCTAACGTGTAGAAAGAGGAAGTAGAGTAGAAATAGTGTATTATATGGAAAAGGGAAGAAAATAATAGCCAGGCACGGTGTTTAAGTAAAAAATGTTGCTGCCCGAGACCTTTCAAACGTGCTGCGGTCCAATTTGTACACAGGAAATGCATCCTTCGTTCCAGACAACCCTATACTGAATCATTATCATGCTGAAATCAACCACACTTCCCTGCACAACCTGTTAAGTACACAACTGTAAATCCTGTGTCAATTTCCGACAATTTCACGCGCTGCTTCTGTCTCTTACACGCGGAGATGAGATGAGTTTTGAGGCAGTCGGCAAGCGACCGCAGATCTTCACACTCACTAACTCGATGTCCCCACACCCTCCTGAATTATTAGCATTTGGAAAATAAGTTGTTTCCAGTGCCAGGCTGCCAATTCTATCCTGCAATTTCGCATTCTGTTTCAGTCTGTGTGTTTCTTTGCCCCCCACCCCCTCCCCTCGCTCTCTTTTTTCACCCTCTCTAACTCATTTCCATTCACTGTGGTACTGCTCTGTGAATATTAAGTGGGCCCCTTCCATTCTCCTCATCTCCAGCCAAGCTCAAATGATTTTTCTTAGAGAGTACGGCCTGGAATACCCACTACCACGGCTGGTGGAGGAGGAGGTGCACGGGATTGTCAGACAGGTGACCACTACATCAACTTTTCACTTTTTTTGTGCGTGCGCGACAATCATTTGTGCTGCTGTGCTGATAAGAGAGTCGAGAGCAGAAAGCCCAGGTCTGCACTCAGGGGGATAATCAGGCTGTTTTTGAATAAACCCCTTCAAACCTCAGAGGAGGAGGATTACAGTAGTCAACTTTTTCAGCTTTCAACAATGCCCTCCAGATTACCTGAGGGAATTAAAGAATCCGGTCATGTTCAACTGACTAGTCTCAAGTCATTGCTCAGTCTGTGGCTGCTTAAAGGATCAATTAAGAAAGTTCCACATTGGACTAATAATGAAGATGAGAAGCTGCAGGAACACGGGTCTTATTCAATACAGAAAGTCCCCATTTCCACATTGTATACAGTCGCTGTAGCAAGCACTACAGTCACATACTAGTGCTGAAATAATCAGCAGTTAACAATTTGGATAATCAAATAATTGTGTCGTTATTTATCAAGAAACTCCGATGCTGTACTTTGGCACAGTGGTGCTTTGAGCTAAATGCGAACATGCTAATGTTAAGCAGGTATAATATTTACAAGTTCACAATCATAATTTAGCATGTTAGCATTCCTAACATTTGCATATTGCATATAAACAGTACAGCTGAGACTGATGACAATGTCAGTAGTTTTTGCAAGTATTCAGTCATAACTCCCCAACAGAAAAAGCAATGAGATGGCCAAAGTCATTAGAATACATCATCTCTACAAAATATAATGGCAATCTATCCAACAGTTGTTGAGATAAGTGGTGGACTGACCGACTAGTTACTAGTATGGCTAAAAATCTAAAATTTGCTGGTTCAAGCTTCTCAGATGAGAGGATTTGCTGCTGTTCTTTGTTTTATATCATTATCAGTCAATTATCTTTGGGTTTTACACAAAAAGGCAACAAAAAATGCATCATATAATTAATAATAATAATACTACAAAAGAATGAGACAGAGGTTCAGCGCAGTATGAGGGCAGACCGTTTGTGCCAGCGGCCTTGGAGCACAGCCACAGAATAGCCTCTGGGAAACGTCCAGGGGTTGCCTGTGACTCATTTCCTCCTGGCAGGTGGGCAGCTGAGGTTGTTTCCCCTTCCTTTGGAGAAAAAAGGGAGAGCTGGCACTGAAAGCATGCAGAGAGTGCTGATTGAGTGACCCACAGCCTCTGCTCTGCCCGAGCTTATCAGACCAAGAGGCAACCTGCAGATGTAAGGCAGGCAGAGGAGGCACATTGGCCTGTGAAGAGAGCGGTAAGGAAAGAGAGAGTCACATCCCTCCATACAAAGCAGTGCAAATAATTCATCTGTCCAAAGCCAAAGGAGTGAGAATATCCAGCCATGATAAAACCCCGCAGAGCCAGCCTCCCAATGGATGAGGCATGTCTTTAACCTTGACAACAAGCTCAAAGATAGTAACCAAGAAGCACCAATGCATCACTCTCAATTCCTCCGTTGGTTTTGTTTTTTCAATTTTGAATAAATTGGAATAGCCATGTAAATGTTTGCATTCATGAGATGACAATTACGTCAGCTTGAAAAATCCGACAGGCTTTCTTCTCAATTTATTTTCCTCAGTTTCAAAGAAACAAAGTCATACTCTGCATAACATCGTCACATTTGAATCTCACAATAGAGAAAAGTTTATGTCAAACAGAGCGAATGACAGGGGTTGCATGTCTCAAATGCATCCAGAGTGACAGTATAATTTAAATTTCCGTCCATATGTTTCCTGTAACATGCCTGCATGGTTTGTAATTTTGAGACGAGTAAATCTGTTTTCAAAGCTATTGTGTGGAACATAACGCTAAATGTTTTTATGCAGTAAGGGAGGATTACTGTTCCACTATGTTGCTGACATACCAACAAACAATCTCTTGTAACTTAACAGTGACAGTGCTCGCAGTTTGGTTATACATTTACTTGGAGGCTCTTTTCTTTATTTTATTTTACAACCATGCCTTTTTAAGTAGGAGGCAGGTAAGATTATCTTTATATTATATCATAATTGATCTTTTCCACATCACAATCCTTGGAGATACCTGCTGATAAGAAGAGATTTACTGTAAAATGGATGGACTACTAAAAAGTATTTCCCAAACAAAACCCCCTCTCTTTAATTGTCTGTTTACATGTTCATCTGTTCGTTTAAGATGTTGAAATTATTAATAAGAACTAGTGGAAAGGTGAAAAAAAACAGGGAGCACAAAACAAAGACCACCGACAGACGGATCAATAAGTAGCTTATTTTCCATCATCTTGTTTTTAGGTGGCTACTAAGGATGGATAATGATTTTTTTACATTAGAGGTGGGCTAATATTAAAAACCAGTCAGGTTGGCTTCTATGGTATTTGTTAAAAACATGTTTTTTCTGAACTGCAGTTTCTTCCTTTGCGACAACAAGCTGCTCCAACAACAATGATATCAGTAAAGGACATCACTGACTGCCATTATGAGGGAGAATGAGAGTCCACAAAGGCACAACATCAGGATTATGACAGTCTTATCTCCATATCACACCAGAGGTGAAGTATTGATTTTCTGCCAAAGAGCATCACAGTCAAGAGAGATGTGCCACGCTTGTCAAAGAGCCATGCACAACCAGGGGCATGATGGAAGAGCATAAAGGGTGGGGGTGGGGGGGGCAAAAAGCAATAACATGAGTCCTGTGAGGCAAAGCATGGCTGACAAAACCAAAAGAGTCTTAAACCTGCAGTGAAGGTGAAGACAAGTAGGACACAAGGGGATCAATAAAGTAGCATTCCCACTGTCTGTTTATTACATTCTCCAGAATTTGAGAAAAGTTATATAACTACTATAATATGGACAACATGGATTTGAATATATTTAAATACTTTAGCATGTCACAGAAGTTTAAATTGAACTACAGAGCTGAAACAATTAGGCAATTTATTGATTACTCAAATGAATCACCTAAGGCTAAAGGATATCGTACACAACAGTAAGTAAAAACAAACCGAGCCATTACTTAGTGTGCAGATGTTTAATGTTAAGCTGGTAATTAATACCACCTTAATATCAAGTGCTCAGACCAACATGTGTAAGGAACAGTTTTCGCATAAAAAATGTCACATCAGTCGATTACAAGAGCAGTGTGAGCAGTCCAGTGGAGTATTGTAAGTAATTAAGTAAGTAATAACTGTTAATCGGACAAAACAAGACCTTCAATGACATCAACTTGGGCTCTGAATATTATTATTGACATTTTTCTCTGATGCTTAACAAAACCAACAGATTAGTTGATAGTGAAA
Organism: Nannoperca australis; assembly: GCA_036023655.1. NCBI lineage: Eukaryota > Metazoa > Chordata > Actinopteri > Centrarchiformes > Percichthyidae > Nannoperca > Nannoperca australis. The sequence continues at coordinate 20,826 of JAVQJD010055705.1, forward strand.
ATAACAGTTAGTAGGTGCAGCCCTAGAAAATTCATCAACTCATCACAAAGCAGCAGTCATGGTCAAAGCCGCTCAGGCAGCGATCGTCTCAGTGGGGTTTTGAATATAAAACAGTATCTTCGATACAGAGATTTTAAAATACAGAAACCCTTTGGTATCTTTTGATGATTATAAAGTGAATCGTTGCATAATAAAGAAAATTGACACTTGTTTCGAATTTAAAAGAAACTGTAGCCTGAACCTAAACCAACCACATTTCAGATTTGCCCATTTCAAACTGAATGAACATTAACCAAATCCAACATGCAATTCAATCTCTTCAGGCATGAATAAATGTCCCAAATCTAACTGTGGTTAGAGTATAATACTACTGTATACTGTATAAGTGACAGGCATCATCTTTTCTAGCAATAAGTACTCTGAAGATGTTGTTTGAACCAGTTTATATTTTGTAATAGGGACTCACAATTACCAACATGTCTTAATTGAGAATTAATAGTCTAAAAGGAAAACAGCACCTTCAATTCAGAAGCTAGGAGCTCAGGTGCTTTGTCTCTGTTGCTCCCCTCCCAAGGTCAACCAATTCACCATCTTTTCTAAGCTTGTTCTGAAGGCAGGATAATACAGTGGCAGCAGATGAACCCCTGAGGTGTCAGCGCAGCACGACTCCAAAAGATAGTGATGTAGCAAAACATCAGCCATTCAAGCTGGTGTCTATAAGTTACAATATCTGAGCAACGGTCACCACAATCTAATTTTCTCACGGCGCTGACCGCTGAGTCACCGGGGGCTTGCAAACAGTGTTAAGAATAAGGTGGAGAAGACAACATTTAAGCTGCACACTACAGAAACATGAAGATGACACACTTTGACATTTGACTGCATACTGTATACATTCCACTGCCAAGGGGAAAATTATAAAAGTCAGAAAAACATTTACGTTAATTAATTAATTGAGTTAGAAAAATGCTATGATGCTGGCAATCATTGGTGGACAGTCCAGTCATCAGAATAGTATAAAACCGTTCAATTTTAGCCATAAAAGTGTTCGTTAATCATAAAAAATGAAATTTCTACTATAATTAAATTATATCTTGGACAGAATTCATGCATAAATTGAAAGTTATGATATTAGTTATTTATTATAGTTATTATAAATTAATTTCTATTTTGTGAGAAGCAGCTGCATCTGTTGCATCATGATCATAATGCAAGAGTCACAATATTTTTTGCAATGTAGTTTTCTTGCCAAACCAACGTATACATGCAAAGCCTTTGTAATGTATCCAATAATACACAACATTACAGCAGCACTTAGTTACAGGTGAGCGCAAAAGATTTTGTGACTTGACTGCAAAACTGTAGCAGATGGACATGTGGACTCGCCATTAGAAGACATTCCTCCTCACAATGAATTCTCTCACAACGCAGTGGGTGCACCAGTTTCTCTTTGTTTTTTTGTCTTTTTACATGAATACTTGTTTTGGAAGTGGAGGGGTGCAGCATGGCACACAGTGGAGGGAATAGGCGATGGACCGTGGGTGTGTATTGCACCCGAGTGCCCTTTCTTAGCAACAAGCCCAATTTCAACCTTCTATCTGTGGTCCCATTGTGCCGATTGAAGTCTAATAAAAAAAATTACATGTCAGTCTCCCGAGTCCCTGTGATCTTACAGCCTCGTACACCTGACTACACCAAGTGCACTTATATCAAATACTCCTTATGTTTATTGTGACCTGATAATTGTGATGCTAATCTGTCTAGACAAACAGAATTAAGTTATTTTTGTCTCCTGCAGAAGTGTCCCTGAGCAAGATACTCCAGCCCTACCAGGTTATGGAGCGATGTTGTGTCGCTGATCTCATTCTCTAACCTTCCTGTGATGTTGACGAGTAAAAATAAATGCCTATGGGGATCTGTAATGCATTATTATTAAATTATTATAAAACACTGGGCAAGTCAGGCGTAAAAGGACTTACTCATTGAAGGACAATTATGTTACAAGTAATCATGTATCCATTCACTCTGAGGATACATGTGTTTTAGTTTTAGATACTGAAAATACACTAGCGCCCTCCAGTGTACGAAATGAGATCAGCTATTTTGTACTTGCAACAAACTATTAAAATAACTCGAGATGCCTTCCCCTATTATTTAAGTCATTAATGTAATGCAAGTGCTTTATGATGTTTAAAAAGAAGGATCACATACTGTGTTAGTGGGGTTATGGTGTTAGTGTAAACAAGGTCACCATGATGTCACCAGCCATCTGAGGAATAGTTAGACCTCTTCCAGTTCAGGTTACAGACCCTTTTTCTGGGTCGACCCACTCAGATCACTAATGGTGTGAGTGTCAGTTACCAAAATATATCGTCACAGTTACTCTAAAAGCACCCACACACACACGTATTCATGCGCACACACACATGCTTTTTTATTACATTAACCTTTTCTCTAACTGATACCGAGAACACGCTGGGAATGACTCATAGCTTAACAGCATTGGATTAGCCTGTGATGGGGTATATATCTTGATCTTGTTGTCTAGGGAGCGAGATACAATCAAAAGCAGGGTATCTGTCAGTGTCATCTGAGAGAACCGAACAGGACCACGCTGAAGGTCACCTCAGTCTTCATGACTTCATTCGGTGCAAACTTGAAATGGACTTGGACCTCTCTTCAAAATGTGTGTTCATTTCTGTTTTATTCATTTTTCCTTAACACTCCTAATGTAAGATGCATTCCTGCAACTCAAACGTAAAGAGGCATGTATGTGTTCTAAATGGATTTCATTATCCTTGATGAATGTAAACACTGATGTTGCGTGGCTTGCTGTGTTTTGTGTCCACAGAGATAAATGCGTTTATAAAGTTTTTTTCAAAACAATGAGTGCTTTATAAACCTGCAGCAGTGACAGATCCATTAGCAAAACATACAGGTCGTTCATTAAACCAGAGGTCAGCCACAAAACACACAACCAAAAATAAAATACCTAAAAACTAATTTGTTTGATCATAGTTCCCTTTTTATGGGCAAAGTTTTGCCTGAAAATGTTGGAACACAACCATGTTGTTTACTAATTTAATTTATGTGTTGACAGAACGGTATCATATACAGAATATGCCAACCAATTAACTAACTAATGATAAGCATTAGGAATTTCTCTATCCGCCAAACCCCCTGCTACACACACCCTCTTTAAAACTGTCCTATTGTCTTAGTTCCTTTCAATTCAATTTGTGTGTGTCCCTGTGTATGTAGATATCTATGTGTACATGTGCTTTTATGCTTTCTCCTCTTTGGGACTATCATATCTGTTGCAACAATCTTTACCTCTGGACATTTATTTCAGGGTATCTTCTTAGAAAATAGGTTTGATTTCCATGGAGTATTGAAGTAAGTGGACATTGTGTGTAATTAGAAAATTATGTTTTATGAAAAGTCCCCTATTACCTAACCGGTTCAGTGAAATTCACGCAGGTCAGATCTTGATTTGACCAAACTCTGGGCATTCTGGAAGTACTCACCAGGCTGGAGGTGAGGGAGGGGTCCGACTTGCCAAGGTTCAGGGAACACATGCGGACCAGGTTAGACATCTCAGCTGACGGATGCCATGCTGTCTGTGTCTGCTGGGGGTTGGTGGGCAGCAGAAGGTACTTTCCTGCAGAACAACAACAAGACAAGGTTCAGTTAAGGTTTCATGTTTTTGGCAATTCCTCCAAAGAGTGATTTCCCCCTCCTACACTTCTCAGACGGCCAAATTTAAAGAACGTTTTCAGGTAAAATAAAGAGATGAAAATATAAATTATTTCACAAAAAAGCGAAGATTCAAAAAATGAGTATATATTTGGGAAATTTGTTTTCTCTCCCAATAATTATCTCACAACCCCTTGGATTTATCTTGTGACCCTTTTTGGGACTGCATATAAAAGTACTTATTACTAGGTGATACTTTAAGTACATTTTGCTACTAATATATATAATGTGTTTTTACATGAATGTATTTGTACTTTTACTTAAGTAAAGGATGTGATTACTGTTTTCACCACTGTGTAGCTGTCAACAAGCTGTGTGCGACTGTAAATTCCAGCTACTGACCCCTGACCCACAATGAGAGGGAGTAAATGGAGAAACAGTGCAGGTAAAATGACATTCCAGCAACATAAAGGTAATCCCAGCTGTCAGCTCTTGTAAGGAATATTAAGCAGATAAAGCCCCTGGCCCTGCGCAGCCAGGCAGGATGTCAAATAGGTTAAATTAGGCCAGAAGGGGAGAAAGCCCATTAAGAGATCACCGGCAATCCCCAACATTACATAATCAAAGCACCAGCACACTACAGAGTCTGATAGAGGTAAGTAAATGGATTTTCCTTCAAGATTTAATGACAATGGGAGTTCTGTAGAAGAATATTCTTTGCAAAAAAGATGTAAAAAATCTCCACTTTCAGCTCCCGGCGCTGGCAGCTAGATGGCACTAACTGCTGCTTTTTAATCATTCATCCACTTTCATCTGCCCTCTTTTATCCTAAAACCTCAACACACCAAGGCAAGACACAAAGCAAGCCTCAGCATCTGAATTAGCAGATATTATTGCTCGGGCACTCCCTGAATTGACAAATCATTCATGGAAGTGTTGTCATCTTTTATCCACATGTTTATATTTTCATTTCCTGTTAAAGTAAACACTGTAGGAGAAAGAGAGAAGAGGATTAACAATCTTGGCACAGTGATGGAAGGGAAGATCAGTAGACAAAACATAAAAGGCAATAACTCAAGTTCATATGGCCTAAAGAATATATCTCTTTTCATCAGACGTGTGGCATTTTAATAAACTGGAGAAACAGGTTTATGAGCCCACTGTCCTGCTCAAAGCATTTGCATTTAGAGACACGCGAGTGAATTTAGAGTTGCACCTAATACAAATGAATTTTTCTTTCCTGAAGCCATGACAAATGTAAAATGCATGGCGGCAACTAAGGTAATATAGTCTGTGACTCAACAACAGTGCCATTTCATTCGTTGGCAGATTTCTTGGTTCTTGTTTAGCCATCTTTGGAGTTTCTGTAAGCGGACTTACAACAACGCATAGAGCCGTGTTAACTCTCATCCATGCTACGCAGGACAGGGGATTTTGTTCCAGTGCGTTGCAACAAAAAAAAGTTTCTTGTAAACAGTCATGAGCAAAGCATTAAGCATCCTGACATCAAGGCTTTCCATTCATGTGACTTGACGCTTGCCTACTTTTATTGTACTGTTATCAACTGGTTTCATACCTTAATGGTAAATCCGTTTTAAATTGTGTGCATTGCATCGACGGCTCAATTTGGGATTTACCTGTGGTTCTTTTCAAATGTCTCTTTGATTTAACACTGGCCCGTTTAATATTAGCTGCAAGTCTTGTCTTCTTTCTCACTCCGCAGACGACACACATGACAAAAATGCAATGAAATCTTAAGAAAAATATTCTAAAACACTGAAAACTGCAGACAAAATTAAAAAGCCTCCATTCTGGACCTTACCAAAAAGATCACACAGATCATACACATTGAGTAAATAGATAAAAACACACACTGTGCTACAGTTTTGCTCTAAGTTACACTGTGATCATTGAAGCTAAAGAGAAGCCCAAGAGAACTGAGGGGAGATCAAACAGGATGAGGAGGGAAAATTACGGTCCTTCCTTCCTTCCTTACCGGGCAATGTTTTCCTCACTAGAGCCAATCACATCCCGGCATAAAGGAAACCTCTCTTCAGGCACTAGTCAACACTTTTAGAAAGGGAGGGTATCAGGAGATTTGGTATAGTACGTTTACATTCAACGTAGGTATTTGCAAGGTCAGACCACTCCGTTCCCAACCTTGTGCAGATGTCCGTTTCTAGCACACCTCTCCTGCATGAATCATGAGATATAAACAAACATCGCTGTTGTACTGGGTTTCATTCAGCTGGACATTGAATATTAAAGTATCGAAGCCAAGGTCTTCTACACTCGCTCACCGAAGGGTAAACAAGGCTCTGGCTTTTCAAGTTAGGCTAAGTTAAGGTTGTAAACCATTATAACTATATTTTATCACGTTATCGTCCCCTCACAGAGAGAAAAACAATTCCTCATCCCCCGGGGGATTGAAACACAAGCGCTCTTGTATTAAATATATTATGAGCTGGCAGAAATTCTTAAAGCATGTCCAAACCATTCAATGGCCTTTCAAAAACAGTATGTGCCATCAGTTATTGTGCAGACTTATACTTTATACTGCAAGAATAAAGTAGCTTTACTTAACAACAAAGGAAGTCATGTTAAAATCAACACCCGGAAGAAAAACACAATTTCTATCAAATCCTATACCTCAAATTAGAAACAAAGACTTTAATAGCCCAATCAAGTTAATAGAAGTTGACTTGCGTCAGGTTAATGTTTGCGTATCCATCTTGTTTTTATGTGGACCAATTAGTAAAGGGTAATGCATTCACTCAAAGCTGCACCTGATGAAACCACATTATTTTATCGACTGTGAAAAGGTCAACATTTTAATCAGTGAGGTGAAAGTCTGCCATTTAAAACTTGGTTCAAAGGCCTAAAACACACAACCAACCTGAGGTATTCAAACTTTCTGAATGGAAGCAAACAAGGCTGCAGTCACAACAGAAGAGCTGTATATCTGAGGCTGTCCAGAGAGAGGAATGTATCTATGCATCACGTGAGCCAGATGCCCACTGCCCAGAACAAAACTATGTAGTTAACCTGGATATTAACTGTATGTGCAGTGTCTGTTCTTGAGTCCTTCAGAAATCATATTATTCAAACTACAAATACTAAATCCGGTCAGGTAGTTTGTATTCTCCACTGCGGGATTTGCTACTGACCAACCAACTTAAAATCACAAATCCTCACACAATGAATATTACAATTCCAGGGGGGGGGGGGGCTGCTCTCTGCTGACTTTACACATTCCCCATCACACCAACACAGTCTGTTTCATAACGAGAGCGTATACAAAATGCAGTCCAACTGACATAAGTAATGTGTTCTTCATTATTCCAGAGACTAAGTGTGGCTGCAGAAAACCTAATGGACATTTTCAACCACATTTCAACGAGCTAACACCAGCTGGTGATGCATGTATAGTTATCAAATATGCCAAGGGTTGCTGAGGGATTGTGCAGTTTTTCAAGCATTTTTCATTAACATTAAATATGCATGCCTAAATAAGCAACAAGTTAACATCAAAGTTTGGGAAAAAGTATCTTTAGTCTTTAGTTATTAATAGTTTAACATTGCAACTTCCATGCTTAAACCCCACACTGTCACATTTTGATTTAAATACTGCTAAATCCCAATTGTTGCTGGGAGTGAGTGACATCACCTTAAAAAGCACTTCTCAAGGCCTTGCAAGGTACCTACAAATAACAAAATAACAACAAAATAACCTTTACGCCCACGGCAAGCCGTCTATTGACACTTGTTTATGTTACCAGCTGTTCATATTAACTTTGAATTCCCAGAGTAAGGGATCCACAGAGAACTGATCTAGCTATGAATGACGAGGGAACACAAGGACAGAACTTAACTTAATTATTTTGAAAATCAAACTTTCCGAACTTTGTAAAAAGATAACTATCTTGAAATTAAACCTTGATGCTTTACAGATCTGGAGGGCATCCAGTTTGGTGACATTTGAGTCACATCTCTGCCGTCTGCAGACAATGATGTAATCCCTTTGGCTTTATCAAACTTCTCTCAGATGCAGTTTTGAATGGTTTCCTGCCAAGTGTTACACTGTCATGGTTGCATTTCTTTGAGCAATCCTCTTCTCAGACAGATGGTAAGTGTTTAGCACTACTTGCTGCAACTGCAAACAGCCACACATTTGGAGTTTTTACTTCAAAGCATGTTATTTGGGATCCATTTTCTCCCCAAAAGTAGCAAACACTGAAAACTGCTCACAGCTGGGTCTGTGGATTATTGTGATTATTCTGAGTAACCAAGGCAGCTTCTGGAAATACATTTTTCCAAGTGATGTTTATATTAGTTTGAACTTGTGAGATTGGTTTGAAATCTAAGAGATCTACAGAAAAAAGGTAAGAAAAGTGATAACATGTTTTTGATCTGGGTGAAATTACTCTTTAGAGCCACAAATGGGTATTAATTCCCCATTAAGGTGCATCCATGTTTTCTAAAAGTGATGGATGTTCATTGGTTTGTGGCCATTAATGTGATAAGGATTAACATCAACCGTTTTCTCCCTCTGGCGTTCACCACTAAAAATAAATCTTCCAAGCCGTGGGAAACAGTGGAAACAAGGCGTGAAGGTGAGTGAGTTTCAGGAGGGAGGGGAGAGTGATTAAGTGATCTGATGAGGGGCGATGATATACAGTTACAGCTGTTAAAGTAGCAACTTTCCAAACCACAAAGTAAACCATACAAATACAGTGGTGTGGCATCAGTTACTTATATAAAAAGCATTAATCTGGCAGTGTATACATGAAATTATTACCTGTGAGGCCACCCCCCAGGCTCCTCCTTCGAACGTGTTTTCCATCCTCACTAAGATGTCGTCTAAATTTGAGAGCGGGATTCAATCCAAGAGTCAACTCGGGGTTACTGGACTTCCTGAGGGATGTGCAAGGAGGGTAGAGGATGTTGTCCAACTAGAAGAAAAGATAGAAAAGAATCAGTAGGTTGAAAAATAAACGTAATATTGTACTAGAGGTTGTAATCATAAAGGTGTTAGGTTTTTTTTCCCCCATTAGCCCAAGTTGTGGGGGCACAGTGTGCTGAGGCCAAGCGGTGATGACAAGCTGAGTTTCTACTTCAGCCTCACAGCGGGGGAGAGATGCTGCTTGGTAGCAGGGCCAACCACAGCCAACTCGTGAGCGTCTCCTCCGCTTAGCCTCAGCACTTAAACTCATGTGTCTGTGCTGGAGACTAGAGACAAAGCCTTGTTCTCAAAAGTCTCTGTGTTCAACTCTCAGTACTTTCTCTAGCTTCTACTTTACTTTGGAGTTTAGTTTCACTGCTGTGTTTCTGTACTTTCAGATATCATCCTTAGATATCAACATTACTTTACTGTGTTCAGATTGCCTTCAGCCATATCACAGCAGCACTACGGTTACTGCTGATGCCAACCAAATCTTTGCTGCTGTTGCTGCTTCACATTAAAAGCTTTCCATTGGCAAACAAGTGGGATGCTTTGATTGTGAAGAAGTTTGAAGGGCAGCAGGCAACAGGCTCTTATTGGCGTTTGCGACTACAGTAGCTCACCTCCTACAACATCTTTATCTTACTCTGTGGTGCAGTGCAAAAACACTCTTAGGTCTTATCTGACCCAAATGAGTCCTACTTAAGAAGGTCAATACTTAGTATAAAGTCTCTTAGTTTCATCAAAGCTGTAGTCTGACTAAGTATCTTCTGCAAAACCGGCCGAAAGTCAAAATCTAGGGAAGCAAATCTATACAGGCAAACCTAAAGGGAGCAGTCAACTTGATCAAGGAGTGGGGATTCCCAGGGTGTTTTCCAAATAATATCCAGCTCATTGCTTAGCACAAAATGCAGTTTATGAATCAGTTTTTCAATCCAGGACTTGCAAGGCTGCCACACCCATGGCTGTTGTGGGACAGAACAGTACTCAGAATACTATAACAGAAATATTGTCAGGGAGAGCGGTAGCAAAACGTTTTTCCAAACAATTCTTGTGAGAAAAGTTAATTAAGTATGCAACAGCATACATCAAGGAATATGGACAGTTACACGCCACAACAGGCTGCACCAGCTTATTGTATTCTCAGGCAATAATGACCTTGCAAGAAGCTCGGGCTACATAACAATGCCCGGTGGTGAGGAAGAGGCCCTCCCTGAGAATACAAAGATATACATGGCTCAAAGCATGCTGTGGAAGGAAATGCCCTCTGCTCCTCTATGGGATGATTCATGATCCCAGCACTATAAGACAACTAAGATCAAGTCTTTGTAGGGTGGCTTGACCGCTCAATGAAGGCAGAAATGTAGAGCAAGAGTGATGCAGCGCAGGCTTGCAGCAAACAGTAATGAAAGTAAAGGCTTTTCTAATCATGGTCCCAACTTCAGAAACACAGAATTCTATGCATCAAAGATGATCTTTAGTCATCAGTTCTAAAAACAAAAACTAGAGATCTAATAGTCAAGGGCAATGCAGCTCTGCCTTAAACACAAATAGATGTTTTTAAATACAGATCTCATGACCTCGACATGCCAGACCTCTGCAACAGTGTTGTTCAGTGTTTGTTTAAAACATACTTTACCATTAACAACAAGAAGAGATACTACTGTTCATATCTACAAGTATTTCTTTCCCAAAGGAACAGTGAAACATGCATTATCTCTCAGCTATGTGTAAACACATACATCAACTCTATTTATATTACGCTGGCACAATAATGGTCACATTTCATGTACAACGGACAGTTGAAATGTACCGTATGTGTTCACAGAAGACGTTTGTTTTATTACATAACCTCATGCTGCGGTGAGAGGACAATAAAAAGAAGACTGAATGAAAACCTTCCATCTGTGCAGAACATTGCCAGACACCAGGCCAACCAGAAAAGTATTAAAAGTGAGAAGGAAGTGAACTTTCCAAGTAATTGTCCAACCACAATTCAGCCTATCTTGAACACAGTAGCTAGAATAGCTGGGCTCAATAAAATCAAACTGAGTCACACACCCACCACCTAATATTTAGCCAACAACCAAGATGAAGCCGAGTCAAATTGCGGCAAAAATCTGAACTCAGCATCAGCAAGCTGCCTTGACAGGAAACCAACTCCATCTAGTTTTAGTCAGAGGTGCAATTGTATGACTAAATGATAATTTACACATTTCTTTACTGAATATTATCCTATGGAATACAAGGACTGTCCTGTTGTGCAAAAGCTTGCAGCCTATCTGTTGTGCAACCACTGGTTTCCTGTCTTAATGTTGTCCCAAAGAAAGAGAGCAGAGGTTCAGTAATATTAACTCACGATTATGGAAGGGAATCAAGAACCGGTTCTAAATTGTCAGATCCATTGGAATCGTACACCTGAGCGCTTATCAATTCCTTTAGTCGATGCCGGCATGTTTTTCTGACAGTTGCAAAACAATGACGTCAAACTCGTGCTTTTACGCTGCTGGAAACTTGCAAATAAGGAGGAGGACGAAACGGTCCAAAGTTCGGCTTCTTTTCAAGAAAGATGACAACAGTGCTCACTGTAATGTCTGTAAAACAATAATTTTAAGAGATATCTGCAGCACCATCTAATCATAAGCAATCAACTATGTAAACAGGAAGTCTGTAACATCACAAGCTGCCACATAAGTTGAATAAATGACAGTTTGTTCAGTTAGCGGCAAAACAGTTACACCTGGTTGTTAATATGCAACACTTATCAATTTTGTGACGTGTACATCTCCACTTAATAAACACTCACGTGAGAACTTAAAGTTTGTAGCTGGTGAAACTGTCTCCTGGTGTTTAAAGGCAAATGCACTGAGATTCATCACAATGAAATAAGGAATGGACAGATTGTTATGTAATTTTAAAGTGAACAGATAATAACCAAGCAATGCCTGTATAAGCAGCTTAGAGTTGTGCTGTGAAACAATAAGAGGTAATCCAGTCAGAAGCATCTGGCTCCAAATAAACTAACAGGTGGTCATTATGACTAACGCCTAAACACCATGGACCATAATGATACACGGGTGCATGAACTGATGGAGGTCTGCAGCTCTATTAAGTGACTGCAGGGCCGCCACGTAGGTTTCTACAACATAAATGAAGGTAGACACATTTGATAGAAGTACTGTATTTATCAACATATTGCGGCTTCCATTGCCTTTCGTCATCTTCTCTCCTTCACGGCTGCTTAAGAGAAATGATTTGCGGTATTTTCACTAAGGCCTTGGATAACTGCATACCTGTAACAATGACATAAGAAGTTTAACAGTTAGATCATATTAACTATCACTGCCAGATGACTCATACAAGGAAGTAAAGTAATCTGCGGACCTATCCTGTTATCTGTACTGGGTCAAAGTCTTAAGTTTAGATGTGTACAATATATTTTGTTTTGGTTGCTTTTCACTTGACTATTGAAATATGGAATATCAATTAGTCAATATTTCTTAAAAAAGGTAAACATAAGAAAATAGGGCTACTTGAGAAGAAGTATATGATACAGAAAAGACTGTTTTCCATCCACTGGCAGAGACCACTGGGCATATTCCTACTGCCTTCTTAGAATACATTAAGGCAGTTAAATCCAACACACAACAAACAAACTCAATTGTTTAAAGCCTTGTAACCCTTGTAACCTTTTGCCTCCATCCTCCTGACTCCGCCAGTGCACCAAAACGGAATATCGAGCCTGTGAAAAGTGTGGAGCGCTGCCAAAGCTGGCCAGAGTATCATCTGATGTTCAGCTGAGCTTATTAGCCAATTATAAATGATCATCTGGATAATCAGAAAACCTGCCTTTTCGGTTCCATGCATATCTGAATTCAAGCAACTTATAAAACAACAAGCTCTGTTTTTAGAAGATATAAGTCAAAAATTCTGTCGGTCCGAAACATTTGCATTGATTTTAAGAGTGGGTGTTAACCCTTTAAATGCCAACTTGATTACACGCAAAGCACTGTAAGTAAGCCAATTGTAGTTGGCTCTGTGTGTGCACAGCAGGTAGCACACACGGTGCAGTTTTGGCAGCAGCCAGTGCCCTTCCACCTATCATTCCTCCCTCCCTGCAGCACAGAGCCATGCAGAGCTCCTGAAAGCAAGATCAAACTTGACCTGGCCCCTCCTTTCTCCATCCTCCATCCTCTTTTCCACCCTTAGCTTCACACAGTGGACAGTACCAACAATCCTTTGTTGTCAAAGCAAAAAACAGACAGTAAACAAGTGAAACAGAGATGGTGGGCTGCACAACAAGCAAAGGCCGTTGTGTGTACAAGCTGAGAGATGAGGCAACCTTAACCTGTGTGGAATGTGTGTCAACCAGAGATCGTATTTCTATATTAGTGTGTCTTCGTTTATTTGCTGTTGCACCATCATACTTTCTCTCGATAATATTGTGTGTAATATTAACAAAACATCTCTGTCACATTGACTGCACATAAGATTACACAACCTGTCACCCTGGTGCCTGTGGTCTATAATACCATGTTAACCACAATTTCCATTTACTGTGAAACTAAACAACCCCCCCCCGTCTTTAATATTTCCTGTCATGTAAAAATCCTTCATTATACTAAACACTAATACACTAAATGGCCTTGCGGTCTTGATTTGCCCAGCTGAGACAGTTAACCAAGATCAGGTAATTCCCTTCTGTTGCAGACCTTGAAAAGGTCATCCAGGCTTTTCCAGGCTGGACTATTAAACTCACTACTAAACACACTTTATTCTGGCATCAGCAAGCGCAATATACAAAGACTGCAGCCGATTCAGAAAGCTGCTGTCAGGATCTTAACACTCACTAAGAGAAGCGAGCACATTAAACCAATCCTTGCGGCCCTTCATTGGTTGCCTGCAAGTTTTAGAATTGATTTTAAGATTTTAAAGCCTTGAACAGTCAGGTTCCTGTCTATATTTGTGATCTATTCCCTATGAGCCTGATTGCTTGCCTGAGGGAAATATCTGGCTATTTAGCTGCTAAATGCTCCGCTATGTTCACCAGCTAGTTGCTAAACGTGTCTGTCTGCTGTTTGGTGCCAAGCAGGTTGTGAACAGGTTTTTTTTAGCTTTTTTAATGAAAACAGCTGCATGCTGTGGCCGAAAGCGACGCTATGAAAGTGGTGAGAGTGAAGCAAAACAGTAAAGTTGTGGGTCAGACCAATAAACAATGAGCTGAAACTCACTATGAAGCTTGATAAAGCTGTGGGTAGCTGAAGATTTGGGTGATAACTCTGAGTTCATCACTACGAGCGACGCCTTTCGATACATTATTATTACATATATTATATAGATATATATATTACAGTAGCTTTACTAACCACTGACTTCAGATAACTTTAAGCTGCCAGTGAACCACCAAAATGTCACAATGATGCAGTCAAAAGGCTGTTCTTAAAGAATCACTGGAATAAGGAAAAGGGAAGAGCCAAGCACAGAAGAAAACGAGTATCAAGTCAGATGATATGCATGAGAAAACAAAGAAATTAAAC
>JAVQJD010055709.1:2500-20958 GCA_036023655.1 Nannoperca australis
TTACCACAGCTGCTTGTACTGTAGGGATTGATAACAGCAGGATTCATATTATACATAGACCACAATGTCACATTTTGGTTCTGTTTTGTTGATCACAAGTTAACTGCCGAATTCGCGTCTAGGTTAGCTAACCATGCTAATTAGCAGCTAATGTTACGCTATTTTACGGCTATGGAAGCATTTATACGGAACACCACCCAACAAAAATAGGTCTGACGTTTCGATTGTCAACAACTAGTATACGTTTTCAGTTTAGTCCGAGATATGAAGGACTTCAATCATTTTATTTACCCATTTTAGCCCACCCCGAGTCCGGTTCTCAACTTACCTGTAAATTGTTGTTGGTAGCCATAAGGGCTGGTTACTTGTCCAATAATCGAAACGAATGTAACACCGCCGTGAGTAAGCAACTTTTTAAACACGCTGCTTTAGAATTTAACCTTACAAGTTGACTTTTAGCTTGACAATCGAGGTTATTATGTGGCTTGTTTTCGTTTCTTAGATCGCTCCCGTATAAGATCCGAGGATGAAACTTCCGCGTTGAGTAGTCGATACTCGCGTGCACGGAATGTGATGACGTCAAGACGTAGCATACTGCGTTTTTACAATTATAAACTATTGATTCATTGTATTTTAAAACTATGAAGTGAAGGTACGGGACCAATTGGAACTATATTTGCCTCCTGTTGTGACATTTCATTAAAAAAAAAAAAAAAAAAAAGTCTTATTTTACTTGTTAAAGTGATGTCCATACCATTTGCTCTTTTTATTATAGTCTATGGGTTTCCTAAAATGAAACACTACCAGACACTGAATGAACTATTAACCCTATTGTTCTAACATGAAGCATTTAAACATGAATTATCTATCATCTATTAGGAACTTGAATTCAGTTTAAACTTTTTTTAAAAGCTCAACTTGCGAAAAGTGAACTTGCGATATTGTCAAACAAATATAATGTATTTTCTGTAGCAACCTCTTTATTCACTAGGTACTCCTGTAGTTCTTCCGCTCTGTCCAGGTATTGTTTACATGTATCTCTGATCTTCTGGTTGCCCTCTTTACCTTGTGGTTCTCCTGATGGGAAGGAGAACATTCATTTAATACCATTCTGTATTGTTATTGATTTTATTGATTTGTTATTGATATTGATATATTGATATTGTTATTGATAAGGACATTTTATAAACTATCTATACAAGTATAAAGATGCCACAGCTTAAAATTGGCACACACACACACACACACAAACTATAAGTAGCTGAGTAATTTCACATGCAGATGCTAGTTGGTCTATCAGGTAATGACAGCGATGGACACTAAAGTAAAGATTTTTCGGCTGAACTGAAATGTCTCACATATTGAAGGTGTGTGTTTTAGTGCGACATTAGATGCATTTAGTTTTTTTAGCCTTGTTGACGCACGTTTAACAATGTGTAGAAAGTACTTGACAGCATGCTGGTAGCAGCGGATGGCCTCCTCATAGTTCTCAGCCTGGTCTTCCTCGGAGGCCTTCTGTGCTACAGCAATAGCTTTCTGAAAGAGCAGGAAATTAATCAATATTTCATATCATATCTTATGTTTCTACTGAAATCACTTCATGACAGAGTCTTTACAGGAACCTCCAACTCAGTGAATGCAATTCTACTTCAGCCAAAACAAAAGTAACATATGGTGTTGTTGTTATAGTCATGGCAGCTAGTACCATAGATTCTAAACAAATTATTTCTGAAATTATTTTTTAAAAATGCTTTGGATCTGGTGCTAAAATTATAAATCAATTGATTCAGTAGTTGATCAAAAGGAGATTATTTAATTCCACTTTTGATAATCCAGTCATTATTGTGTAATAATAGACCTTGTTGACTGTAATTAACATAATAATGGCAATTTGTACCAGTAAGTATTGCCAGTGAGCCTTCATGCACATTACCAGGACCCTTGAACTGCTTTACCAAAATGGAACAAGTAATGTTTTTTGTTTGTAGTATTTGTGCTTTTTGTGCTATGAAATGTCAAAATGTCTACTGTCTATTGTGAATAAGGTCCGTCCCTCATGGACATAATCAGCATTGACCTTTTATAGCAGAAATTAATTAATAAGTGATTCATTGTATTGCCAGTTCAAATCTTACAGTGGAAACCTTTGATGTGACCAAATGTTTTAGTGTCCAAATTGCTGCTGAAAAGTTGTCTGTGTCCAAATATCTTATAACACTGTTCAGTTATACGGTGATTGAGTAGTCAAACAAAATAGGAGTAAACTGTCTACTAAGCATCTGCCTTAGAACACTGAACCGTATAACTAAGTGAAATAAATATCTAATATAATATTGTTACCAATATTATAATTGATTCTATGTGAATTCCACCTGACCCAGGACACGCCCCCCAACAACCCACCCAACTTTAACGCACCTGCTGTTTTGATCAATAAAAGAGAACTACGCTGCATATCAGTGTAGTTCCACTGTGACCACCACTGAGATCGCAGATATAACCTTATCACCGGTCACACTCACCAAAGACTTTCACAGACTGCCCCTGAATGTGTGGACTTAATGCGAGTCACTATTTTGGGTCAATGATGGAGTTCAGTCAGTTGTTAATGAACACAAATTGCCCTGCGTTCAAACTAAGAACTAAGAACCGCTGATATAGCTGAATAAAACACGAGGAAGTAGTTTTGCTTTTGAATAGTTTTGTAAATACCAACGTAGCACTGTAGTCAAAGTGAAACCCGTCATTTCGCATACAAGACGTGGTGCGTTTGTTTCTAAGTTACTACACTTGTTTCACTCCACTCCACAGACAAACTGCGGAGCTTCCAGTCTTAAAGAAAGTTATTCGCCCTACCTGTAGATTTGTTGGCTCCATGCGGAGTCCTGTGAGATTACGCGAACGCAACAACAGTCAGAGTCAAGTCAACCCGTGGACCTCGCCTGTTCTGTTTTGTTTACCCGTCCTTGTACCACTTCATAACAAGTTCCTGTTTGCGAATCACTCCCTCGGCACTGGCACGCGCGTTGAAGAAAAAGCAGCCTGTCCAGTCAAAGGAATGGAAACGATGCTTGGGCGCACGATCCCTCCTGCCAGTGAGTCACGACGCTTAATCATCGCCAACAGCCTGCACAGACAACACAAGTCACTGTTTTAATGACCCAAATATGATTCATTCCTAAGTGTTAGGTTTCATTTAAGCTTTATTTTTGGGGCAATAGACATAACCAACAACAAGATGCTTAAACGTTTTGCGTTTTGCTTGTAACTAAACGGTAACAGTTATTACAGAAGGCTGAGTGACACGTAAAAGCTGCGACTGTTTTTTTGTGTGCACGTGCGCGTGCGCGTTACTAAAATCCCCGTCAGCTGACTCTCCCGTGCGATGACTGTCCGCTCCACTAGAGGTCGCACCAAGATCATTATAAAAGGATTAATGACGTTAAGAACGTGTAAAGTGGGGTACCGGGGCACTTCTCTGATCCCGCGTTAAGAGGCATACTTTCATATCAGAGGTATACAAATATAAAATAATATAAATAAGATATTTTGTATTGATAAAATATAAATTACACAGTCTGTATATAGAAGGTTTCATGGCCAGCTTTCATACTTACCATATGTTTATATGTTCATTTCATAATCAATATATAACATTTCTGTTTGTACATGTTTTGGTGTATGTTAAGTGGCAGCCAGTTCAAATTGCCTTAGAAATGACAAAATAAGTCTCACAGTGACTTTAATACAGTGTCTATTTTAGATGACACGAAAACATTATGAAATTGTAGGATAGAAACAAGTTTTCAGCAAATGACAAATATGCGCATAAAAGACGCTTTAGACATGAAGCCTTATATGTTTTAAATGTGTAGGTAAGAAAGTTTTGCAGTGTTAAAAGAAAAACGGACGAAAGACGTGCTGCTGGGAAACCCAGTATAAACTGTGATAGGAGACCTTTGGCCCCACTTAGTGGATTAGCGTCGAGCTCAGACCGGGCATCGACAGCCTGACACCTGATAGCTCCAGTTTGGCGCACGGTTCTGTCAGGAAGACGGCAAGCTGGCGTCGTTAGTTTGGAAACATGCGGCGGGAAGAGAGCACACCTTCAACGGTAGGAGATCACCTTAAAGCTTTGTCACTGACATTAACGGACGTGTAGTCCCACCGAGACTCGCGCGCAACTCTCGCAGCCCATTAGGCGCGCGCTATGGAGATCTACAGATGACAAGACCTGCACGCTGCGGGTTGCTCTCAGCATCTACTGGGATCTTTAAAGTGGCGAGACATGGCGAGAGGGATGAAAGGAGCTCATCTCCTCGCTGTATTTTTTGCCTTTTCAATGACACTTTTCAGGGACGCAGATGGACAAGGCGCTTTTAATGACTTAACAGGTTTTAGTTTGAGTCCTCCGTATTTCAACCTCGCTGAGGGGTCCAGTATCTCAGCCACGGCAACCTGCGGTCAGGATGAGGATGGGACTCCGAAGTATGATTTATACTGTAAACTCGTCGGAGGACCGACCACTGGAGTTCTTACTCAAAATATACAGGTAAGAAAAAGCTGCGTGCGATCTCACTAAAGCTTTCGGTTCGCGCGTAAAAGGTGCATAACAACAATATGCAGGCACTGCGAACGGAAATTACATTGTAGTCAGATGCATATAGTAAACAGTAACTTATATTCAAAATTGATAGAAAGTATATTCAGCTGTTTGATATGAAAATAGTCACTTATAAATGTTGTCTGTCTATGTAAAAACTGCCAGAAATAGTTTAACTTAATAGTTTTGTTAAGGAAATGCCCTTTCGAATGTGGTGTTGCCCCCTCAGGAGTTCTTCTGAAAGACCCTACATTACTGTAATATAGCAACACATAGCAAAATCTTTTGCAATGTTTTTCACGTTTGCATTAGGTGAAATAAAGTTGCCTGGGGTTAGGTATTTGCCTGTCCATGCCTCCACTGTAAAAGCTGCATGTAGTTTTGGGCAATTATTTGGGTGTGTATGTTTCTGAATACCAACAATTTGACACCATGTTTAGGGTCAGTTCTGTGACTACTGCAACACCATAGACCCAAACAAAGCCCACCCGGTGACCAACGCCATCGATGGGACAGAGCGGTGGTGGCAGAGCCCTCCACTCTCAAAGGGACTGGTCTACAACGAGGTGAATGTTACCCTGGACCTTGGGCAGGTGAGATTATCATACCTTACTCTGCTATGAACAGCTGCTTACTTGCTGCTACCTGCAGTTTGAATAATGGTTGCTCTGTGGTGACAGTAAAATATAGCACCTGGATGTTACAGTGGGAAAATGTTTTCTGCCTTGGTCATTGCTCTGCTGCTGTGAGATGAGTTAAACTATTTTTGTGAGCTGGCAGAGTACCTTCACTGGTGTGAAATTTAGAAATTGCAATATTTTGGAACCATATTCTTCTTCGACGCTGTGTTTTGCTGCTGTTTTTTTTGTTTTGAATATGCTACTGAGAAAGCTGTTTGACCCGTGGTGTTTCAATCGCAAATATTCCATATTTTCAGTTTGAGCTTTATTATTTCAGCCAGCGGTTGTCATGTGAATAATGTGCAAGTTGGATGCTTGCCAGGAATCAGATTCACACCCATTTGGCATGAGAATATGCTTCCATCATGACCTGTGTCTCTGGCAAGAGTTTGGCTCATGGCCTATAAAATTGCACCTCACGCTCAATTATCCACTGTGTGGAAAGAGGGGAATTCTGTCTTGGGATTAGGGATAAGATTCGAGGACTGCAGGTGGACCTGGAGCTCTTTGGGTTTGATTAGTTTTGGAGTAGCCTTCAAAAAGAGAGCAACAAAAGAGCTCCTCTCCACACGTGTTGCAAGTTTGACTACCAGTAGGCATCGTGGTAGTCAGTGTCAGACAGTGGGTGTTGGTTTTTCTATCTCTGTTTTTAGACAGACTGAGCTGAGCAAAGATCCTATGTGGCTAAATATAGTTCACACTTACAAGAGGATGGACACATGCAGGGCCTTCAGAGATATCGGACTTTAATACGTGGTAATGCTCAGTTTATTTGGGAGCGGGGAAAGCAGCATTATTGCATTATGGTGTGCTAAAAAGAGCATGGCTAGAGCTCTGATGGTGACTACGAACCGCACAACACCCTGCCATCCCTTACTTTAACAACAACACCTCAACCACAGACACACGCGCGCACACACACACACACACACACACGCACACGCGCGCGCGCACACACACACACACACACACACACACACACGCACACACACACACATACACACCTGTCACACACATTCTTCTTTTCATGGCATCTGATGCAACCACCATGGCTGTCAACAATGCTCACCTGCCACCATTGCATTTTAAGCCTTATGGTTGTTTTAGGACGTCTCCAACCTATTCTGTGAAAAAAACAAAGAGTCTGTGAGAGAAAGCTTGACATGTTTGCGGCTTCTTAACCTCTGGTGTGTCAAATCAACAAATTCAACATTCCCGTTAACTGACAAAAGACAATAGATTTTGCAAGCAGAAGAAAAAAAGCCTAAATTGAAAGAAAAGGCTCACAGATTATGAAAACAGTATCACTCAATAATGATAAAGGCGGCTTACTGTATATCCAAAATGGCTTATGATTTGGGTTTGAACGGAGGTTTTCTTTAGGCGTCTTTCTGAATTTAAATTAGTGGGGGGGGGTTTGCCTCCCACAGTGCTTGATTGCTCTCCGCAACCGCACAAATGCGAGCTTATGCATTATCAAAGACAGGACGAGAGCTGTCAAGTTGTTCCTTTGATAGCTTTGTAGGTTTTTTTTCAAATCCACAGGATAAATGATGTGTTAAATGAAATATGTGGGCTAGACTCAGCTGAATAGGTTTGTGGTTTCTTTCAAGACCAACGCAGGTGGCTGTCCTGTTATCTATAGCTCTTAGTATGGCACACTTGATGTTTATGTTAAAATGTTGAGGTTCAAAGAGAGAGGCTTTTTTTTTGACAGATGTTTCCGGTCTTTCTGCAAAGAACATTGTTTGAAGCAAGGTCTGCCAAGTTTAAAGCTAGACCAATCGGACTAAAAGTGAACTCAACAGTTTGTCAGGCACCAAAACATGCATAAAATACAATTTTGAGCATTTTAAGAAGAGAATCCTGCTAAATATCAGCACGTTTTTGTTGTTATTGTGGGCATCTTAGCATGCTGCTGATGCATGCTTAGTCTTGTTTTCATCCAGGTGATCTATCTACAAATCATTAACCAGCTCAAAGACCGAGTGCTTCTTGTGACATGATCACTCTCTAAATCGCCTCCAGCTCAGAAATCTCCTCTGGATAAGCCCTGTGTCTTAGACAGGCCAATGCAAGCTGGTTAGCTGCTCCCTGTTTTTGTGACTTCTTGGCTTTTGACCTGTGATAAATCCAACCTTAAGTCAGGAAATAACCTCAATGATGTTCACTTGGCTTATGTATTGTTTACTTCTAGAGTAATTGGCCCAAAATTGGTCAATTTGACATAAATAGATTTTTAGGGGCGCACAGATCACATCTTCATTGGTTTTTACTAATAATCTTGACCATTTTGTTAAGCCAAATGCATTCATGTGTCAAGAACCAGTAAAACATTAATTTTACTGGTTCAACCAAAATACCAAAAAATATTGGTTTATTTTCCAGGAACTTTTGCTCTTGTTAAACTCAAGGGTTTGTTAAACTATTTACAGGACACAGTAGACAAGCCATTGTTCTGGTAATCATTTATACCTCATATCAGACTGCCAGTCACTCCTTTTTTCTGGGGAATGTATTTTAGGAGCCCTGACCACATGTGCTTGTCTGCCTGAGTGAGCCCAGAGTAGACCATGTGAGGAAACATACCGGGGCTTACTGCTGTCTCTCTTCCCATCTGATGAGACTGAGCTGCTTTTGATTGGTTGGTGTCGGGCACTGAATGAACATCGGATGTTATTGGTTAAAATTAAGTTCTGAATAGTTGCTGGATTTATGTTTAAGGGACTTAATTATTATTTGTATGTTCAGTTTAAGGCTGTGGATTATTTCTGTGGGTGTGTTTATTTTGGTGATGGTGGAGCTTGTGTTTTGTGGCTTTAAATTGACAGATTGCAGAACATCTTGTTTTTTATCCGTGAGTTTTTAGGTTGTTGGGTCTACATGCTTTTCACTTTGTAGGGGATGTGAAAAAGTGCAAGACTTTGAATGCTAAACTTAGATGACAGGAATGATCTGGTTCAGGTTAGGGCAATGGCTTTGGCATTGCTCAGAGTTCTGCAATCGTCAAGAGAAGAAGCTGCCAAGAACTCAATTTTAGAGACATTCCCCTGGAACCTAATCCCCTCTCTCAGGGGTCCACCTCCCACCGAAGCTGGTTTGAATGTTTTATTTGCAGCCGTCGCCCCCTTTTGTTGTAGAATCCTTCGAGGCGGTATTGTGTGACATCCTTTCTGTGCTCTCAGACACTCACAAAGGTTTGGTTCTTTTTATGCCTCTCTGAAAGTGACCTTGCCCTCTTTTTTTCGCTAGATAAATGGATAGAAATGGAGAGGTGGTGTAATTTGGTGGTGAGAAAGTACTTAGAGAGAAAACACACACAAACACACAAGTCTCAGTCTGAAAACATTCTATTTTCCTTTGACCTCTGCCCTTTCACCGTGAGTAGACATTCAGATACTACCAAGCATGATGCTTGCATGCATGTATGATCTTGTGTACACAGATTAATTGTGCATGGCTGCTTCCCTCCAAATCATGCAATGGGGGTTAGCCAATATGTATAATCCAAATTGAGGTGTCATGCGTTTTGAATATGTGACAAAGAATGGTTTAAATTGCAGTCTGTCCTATCTTGTCGTATGATTGGTGATAAATACTTGTTCATACAGTGCAGCTGGTACAGTCTGAACCTAGTGACAAGATTGGCTGTTGGCATGTGCCTACTGCTATGGTGACGATGGAGGTGATGTAACTGCCTGTCTTTAGCTGGGCTGCCTGAGGCGCCAGGCCAACCCAGCAGATATTTACTACTCCACTAACAGCCACCTCGTGCTAGTTAGCAGTATAGCTGTCTGGCTTGGCGAGGGCATCATGGGTGGCTGTTGGACTTCAGTTCCTCCTAAATCTGGAGTGCCCGTGTGGAAAAGCTTGCAGGGGTTAACATGGGATCTGTTCACCTTTTCAAGGCCTTTGTCATCAGTTCATACATGGAAATGCTAGTCAGTGGTCACAGGTTTGCTGACGCAGGCATTGATGCAATGGGATGTGTTAGAGAGCAGGAGTTTTCCTAGACCCATTTGAGAGGGCTGTTTCACGAATAGTAGGAATAGTATTACACCCATATGCATGCTTTCAATTAAGGTCAGGTAGAAGTCAATGCTGCATCAGTATAATATTCTAATATTACAAAACTTTCTCACGCATATTGTATTGAAATATTGCAGTGTAGAGTTGTTGTATATGTTGTGCTCAAATTTCTGTTTTTTGGTTTCTTGAACCAATTGTAACAAAGATTCATAATTTATATATATAATTAAAACTATATAATTTAAGAATTTCAGAGAGAGTACTACTGACAAATAACAATTGGAAAATACAGAATTTCTCACTGTCTTATCAATTCCTGAAAACCTTAACACATTGATGCTGGAAACCCATTTCGAACTCTGCATGGCTTCTTAAGGTTCTCTAAAGCTTTAACAATGACATACATTTTTCATTTGCTTTACTGCATTGAATACTACATTACATGTTTGCCATGTACTGTAGTGTTCAGTGCAGTAAAAGCAACCAAACAATTCTTGAGCAGCTGCACCTCGGGCTTTTACAATGTGAAGATTGCTAACAAGTAGAAACATGAATATTCTGTAGGTTTTCTCTCACCAGTAGAGTTCTCTTGTGACTTTTGGCCAGCTTTTCTATTGTTACCATATAACTAATTCTGTCATGGAGACAGAGAAAAATACACCAGACTGCCCCTCTCCCCTTCCCCCGCCCACCTGTTGCACACAGACAAACAGTTGTACAATGCATTGTTACAAACAGGAGGGCAACTGCTCGGCTGGCTGCAATAGGCTCTGTCTGGCAGGGCTGATCCACTCCAACAGAAGGCGATGCCTCCTCTCCTTTGAATTGCATTCCTCTGATCCCACATGAGACGCTCAGGAGCTTTTTCAGATGGCTTCTGTCTGTCAGGATTCTGATCTCACTGTAGATTTAGTCCTCTTGGCTATGAGGTGCCCCTAGGTTGGAATTGGGGATTAGGATATTCAATATCTATTCAATTTCTCCTTAAGTGCAATTGCGAAAAATGTACCTATGAAGGTTATATGGCTAGCTTACGTCTCCCGCCTGTTTAACATGAGATAACGTTAGATATTTATTAGACAGGTGTAGAAATAGTAATAGAATATTATACTTAAGTAAAAATACTGTTACTTTAAATAATGTTTACTCAAGTTAAAGTACTTGTGTATGAATGTACTTATTGTATAAAAAGTGGGTCAGGTACAATTTAGTGTGTTATTGTGTTGTTGCACACCGTCAGCTTCTTCTCTGCTGCAGACCTGATTTGGCTCCTTTCGTTTGCTCCATTCTCACACAGATTATCATGATTTTTGCTTGTGACTCTTGATTTTACTCGTTTTTACTTGTAACGGATGCGACTTGAAATGTTGCAGTTCTATTTTCCCAGTACAGAAAACACAAAAAAACAACATTGTGTTTTGTGTTACTTTGAGAGTAAACGTACTTCATTCCTTCCACCCCTGGATTTAGATTAGTTATGTACTGTGTCTACACATCTCATCTTCTCATGGTAGCATACAGTACATGCTGTTAGTTCATTGCTGCAGACACTATAGTTTTTTTATTAAAAAGACTGTGAGAAATTCCTAACCAGTGCATTTTACAGTACACTTCATTTGAGCAACACAAAGAGATTATAATAAAATAGATCCACGTGGCAGGCAGAGCAGTGAGAGAAACTGGCAAAGGGTCACGCAATCAGAGTTTTTTGATTATTCTCTGGATATGAAGCACTGCACCGTACAGCTCGATTACCTGAAGCGCAGGGTGAAGTTAGAGGGCATGACTGTGGCAGTTCACACTTACAGGTGCACATTTATCACTCTTGAGCTGTTGAACACACACACACACACACACACACACACACACACACACACACACACACACACACACACACACACATTTAGCATGAGCTGTCAGGGGTCAATAATCAGGAAATAACAACACACACACAAACACACAGTTGGCATGAGATGTCTGGGGTCAATAGATAAAAGAATGTGACTGTGTGTGTTTTGTCAAAATGCATTTACACATTGCTACAAGAGTATTGAAAGGGAAAATGTTAACATGCTGTTAAAATGGTGTTTGGTCATGAGGGACCTGGTTGGCAGTGTTGTCCTGTCTTGTTAATTAGAAGGTTAGAGGAGATCTGGATACTTTATACCTTGTATATGTGGCACTATTATAGGGGTTCGAGGTCAGGAATTTGAGATGGGATAAGAAGGCAAAGAGGGTAGGTGTCAAACAGTCCATACCTGTCACAGCTCAACCCCTGACCTTTTTGACACCCACCCACAGCCTCCTACACAAAACCTCCTGGCATGGCACTCTTGTCTAAGTCCTGAGGCTGAAGATGCAGGGAGGGGCAGGGAGGATGGCTCTGCTCAAGTGTTATTCCAAGTGTTTTTGCCACAAGCTTGTCAATCTGTTTCATGTCTTTCTACGCCACTGGAATCCTGTGCTGATGTGCTTAGCATGTCAGCACGATATTTCATGCTCCCCACAAACAATACGTAGGTGCTGGACATATTTCAAGAGTGTGTTTATACTGGCAAGACACAGTTGGAGAGACAGGCCTGAAATTGAGGAAAGCCGTGCAAGGACAGGCCCTGTCTTTCAAGATCATGTTGTCTGTTTCTGACACATTAAGGCTAGATGAGAATTAGATGCATGAGGTTTGTGTTACTTTCAACATAACAGTTTCTATTTTGAGTTTAAAGCTTTTTCTTTTTGATAAAATACTGAACAATATCACCGTTGGTTCTTCACCATTAGGCCTAGGTACCAAACATCAGCATGTTTTTAGTACTGATTTTAATGTCCATAAAGTGGCAAAGCTTTTGTCAGTTTTGTAGTTATCATATCAGCACCAGTATTTTTATTCACTAGTCTACTAGGTAAAACTTGTACAGTTACCCCGTCGGAAAAAAACGTGTGCTGAAACACGTTGGTTGAATGACATGCAGACTCCTCAGTTAGTTAGCAGAATTGTCTTTCACATTTGACAATACACCGGACAACAGGTAACTAATGCAAATGTGCCACCAGCCAACCACACACATCCTCAGGGAACAGGCACTTTGATGTCTGACTGTGGCAGAAATGGAACAGAATTTCTTTTATTGGTGAAAAAGTACATAGTTGTTCTTGGGAAATGGTAGACTCTTATAGTTACCGTCTTCACCTGCAGCCATGACCAAACATCAGTGGTGGAGAAGATAGTGTTGTTGTCAGTGACAGGTTCCTGAAAGCAGTGGCATGCTCTGCTTTGGGGGCATTAGGAGGGAAGAGGAATGTGGCGCTATGTTTGGAATCTGAGATGGGTCCGCATGCCAGCCCGCACGTCTCTAGCCACCCCCTACCCGTTTTACCCTCCCCCCATCTCACTCTGTTGTCTCCCTTCCCCCGGCCCTCGCTTAACGTCAGCGCAGCCCGTGTGAACTAAACGTCCTCCTGGTCCTCAGCAGAACCAGCATATTGATAGAAGGCAGTTCCTCTGGAAAAGCTTTGCTTCTGTTTTTAGCTGGATGACCCACATCTTGTTTGCGTGTGGCCTTCATCTTTTTTTGCACATCCTGTTGCATGTAGGTGGAAGCGTTCTCTGATTAATTTCAAGACACACCCCATTCAAAGTTGAGGTCAGAAAGAGGCGTTCTAAGCTATTTTATTTACTTGCAGATTGACTGTTTTGCTCAATGGCAACAGTGATTAAAGGGCAATCCAAAGGGCTTTTCTATGCTATTTGCAACCTAATGATTTTGTTGTTTGTCATTAGGGGTTTTTGAAAGTTTTCAGAGAACAAGACCAGACAGTTCCACTGTTGACCCCTGAACTCTCTCACAATCCATCAACCCGAGAGCTACTTGATCTTCAGGCCATTTTATTTCAGGGTTGGGGAGAGAAATCCACCAAGATAATTGTGGATCCCTCTTGACACAGTCCATGACTACACAGCAGAGCCTTTTCTGTGCTTTAGTTTGCTTTGATGTAAGTGTTAGCATAGACTGCCTCATGCAATGAGAGATAGCAACTTGACAGTTTCAAATTCCCACGGGAGTTTTCATTAAGGCACTGAGGGATGCTAGACAAGTGTGGGCCTGCCTTCATCCTTCTCAAAGACAAGTTTATAGAAATGTCTTATTTCAATGGCACACAATATTTTAGGTACAGTTTTCATTCAATCACGTCAATCCTGAGGGCAGGTACCATAAGTTTCTCAAATATGCACGCAGTACCCTGTTTTTTTGAAACATGCTAAGTGTTGCAGCACTGAAATTGATAAACTGTGTTTCAGTCTCACAAAAAGACAGGGGTGTGGTGGTCAGGTGTAGGTGAGGCTTTTTGTTGACACTGCAGGTGTCACGTGCAGGATGGTGTCACAGGGTTTAAATCAAGCCACACCAAGTCCATGCCAAACCATAACAAAGAGAGCTTTGACTATCATGAATTACCTTTCCATTGTATGATGTTCAATCAAGCTGAAGTCACCCGCTGTTAGGGCTTGATGAGGATGTTGATGAACTGCAAAGGAAACATACTTTTCGGAGCTTCATGGCCCTGACGGAAAGCTCAGAAACAAACACTGGCATCATTTTCTGCCCTTGTATGGACTGTATATTCTGATGGAAGATGGAGATAGAGAGTTCAGAGAACAGACATGGATCATGTGGGCTTAGCTCATGTCTTTTCAGTAACCTGGCTGCACCTGCACTGCTGTTATTGACTCCATGCTGACAAATGTTGGTGAATTGTTTGTACTGTGCTGGATGGCCACACAGAAGGCAAGCTGCAAGAATAAAAAGCTCAGGGCAGCAAGCCTTGACCTTGATTCAGTGAAATGGCTAAATCCTAAACTAAAAGTCATTGGGTCTATGGCGATCATTTGCAGAGATATAACAACCAAGCTGATGTTGTGCCATGGCTTTCACAAGAAAGGAAATAAGAGTATTGTCAGAGCTGCCGGCCAATTGACAGAGAACAGGAAACTACAACATTATGCCAAAATCCGTTCAGAGCAATGACTGCTTTTTGTTTTGCCTGCCCTTTGTGTTCTGGTTTTTAGCTGTTCCACGTGGCGTACGTCCTCATCAAGTTCGCTAATTCACCTCGTCCTGACCTCTGGGTGCTGGAGCGCTCTGTAGACAACGGCAGAACCTTCATCCCCTGGCAGTATTTTGCACGTGAGTTCCCATGTTTTTGTGTGTTGCAACATTTTAGTTTTTATTGTATTTTTCCTGCACACAGACTCATTACTTGTCCTATGACTCAAATGTTGAAACACTGTCATCCCAAAATCCCCAAAACACATAAATGGAGGATTATTGTGTCCTTGTAGTAAACAGTTGTTAAATCATAATTAGAAGATTTTTTTTAAAGAAGGAAATGCACAGGTGTATCTAAAAACGTAAACAATGGCCTGCTAAGCGATGCCAGAGATCCAGCATGTAGAGTACCAGTACTGTTAAATGGAGAACAGACATTATTATTGGTATCATTGGTATCTTTCCTGCTATGTCAAAATGTCTGCTCTGAAAAAGACCCTTTGTGAAGATGGATTAAAGTTTGTTTACTGGCACACTGGTCAGCCTGATTAAGAATTTAAGACAAAGAAAAATAAATGAAAAACTAACAACAGAGCATTCTAATTTTTAATAGCTACCAGGATAAATGTTAGACTTAAAACTTTTACATTTTGGAATAGATTCTGTGTAGAAAGTAGCAAGTGGTCACATGCAGTAAACTAGGCTTGTAATGTCAAAACCATTTCCAAATGACATGAACTACATACCTGACTACATACTCTTGATTTGCTGAGTTGGCAAATCTGAGCTATGATGTATAATATCCGGGAGGCACCTGTGCACACAGATTGCCAGCAGAGACAGCTGTGACTCATCAGATTTACAATCTCAGAGTTTCTATTTGCCGTCATTTTTACTTGATTCAAGATCATGTTCATTCAGGATCTTTCAAGATTCCACTTCTTAAACAACTCTTATGACCCATTCACTTAGCCTTAATGCTTTTGGAGGCTGTGTTTCTTTTATCACAATACACAAATATTACACTTATAATAGTAAATACATTTTTTAATTAACTAGGTATTGGTGTCTTACATTGATTGGTGATAGAGAGTAGCAAAATGCATCCATGTTATAATATTATTGTCATTAATGTATGAAAAATGAATGGACTATGGAGTGAGAGATTAAAAGACTTTAATTAACATTATTTTGGCAGATTCAAAGCACGAGTGTATTGAAAAGTTTGGAAAACTGCCCAATGCTCGCATATTAAATGATGATGACCAGCTCTGCACCACAGAATACTCACGGGTCGTCCCTTTGGAGAACGGAGAGGTAAAATATCATATAAAGTTTTGGGAAACCGAACCAAAATTGCTACGTTTTATTAGGTATCAAAAACAATCTTTGTGAAATAAATTTGTGTTTTAAAAGGTTGTGGTGTCTCTGGTTAACGGCCGGCCGGGGTCCAAAAACTTCACCTACTCGCCAGTGCTGCGAGACTTCACAAAGGCCACCAACATCCGCCTGCACTTCCTCCGCACCAACACCCTGCTGGGCCACCTGATTTCTAAGGCCCAGAGAGACCCCACCGTCACACGCAGGGTGAGGCACATACTTCACAACCTCACACAAAGGTGTCATGCTGGCAGACTCTTGTTTCCCATTTAGGCAAGCCAAATTTAAAGTTTACAGTTTGCACTCTGCACCTTCCTTTTTGCACAAACACACACAAACACACTGTCCTACTCCCTCCTGTTCACACATTCATCGTTGTCATGGCCTAATACCAGACCTATCTGTTTAGACATCATGGTAACTCCTTTGGAGACAGCTAGCACTGACTTGGACAGGTGCAGGTGCACAATATAGCACGTCTCCTTACAGCAAGAGAATATAGATTAATAAAAACCTGTAGAGTAATGAAGCTAAAGACTAAGTTTCTTATTTTATGTTGAGTAGTGGCTTAATGTATCCTGTAACATAGCTTTAGTGAAACTATCAAAATAGTATACACAGTAGATCTCTTAGTAAGTAATTCCAGTTATAGATGTAATTCCAATGTATCTTTAGGATTAAAGTCCAAAACTGCACATTCATTCATATTTATTTGACGTACTAAGAATAAACTGTGATGTCAGCCTTTGATTCTTATCTTTTTTTTTTATAATGCCCTAATTCATCTCATAAATCTAGCATTACCACATGAATCATGGTTTAAGTTTGTACTTGTCAACATGTGTGACTCACGTCTGATGCCAAGCTAAGCCAGACGTTTGTTCTGGCGTGGGTGACGATGCAGAGTTGCTGATAACACACGCTATTACTTTGAAACGGTGCTGGTGATGATGTTTCCCTTATTTGTTGACAGTATTACTATAGTATCAAAGACATCAGCATCGGTGGACGTTGCGTTTGTCATGGGCATGCACAGGTGTGTGGTGGGGGGCGTAACCAGGACAACCCAAACAGGTTCGTAAAACACATCTTAAGCAAATCTATACATATCTGACACAACACCTTTGTGTGGTTGCAGCATTTTCCTCAATCATTAATTACAACCTGAACAAGTTAAGCAGTAAATGCATTTCATTTATTTATTCACTAACATAGCTGAATAGTTTTTTTGTACAATGGCCTCCTGTGTATAACCAGTGTACTGAAATGACTTAAGGCTAAAATCTAGTGATCTAACTGATAGTGAATTGTTTCTGAAGAAGGACAATTACCTCATATGTTTGTACTTTGAAATCACTATTGTAAAGGGCAGCAGATTATTTTAGTTACTCTGATTACTGGCTGTGACGCTGTAAAAAGTT
This sequence comes from Nannoperca australis, assembly GCA_036023655.1. Lineage (NCBI taxonomy): Eukaryota > Metazoa > Chordata > Actinopteri > Centrarchiformes > Percichthyidae > Nannoperca > Nannoperca australis. The sequence goes on from JAVQJD010055709.1 coordinate 19,659, forward strand.
GGTAAAAGGGCAAGATGTGTGATAAAGTGTTGCTTTGAACCACTGCTGCCCTCTGTTTTCTGCACAGCTAAACAACACGACAACATAGCATTCATGGATTCATTATGTTTTATTGTTTGCTTATAACTTGGTCATTTTAAATGAATGTTCCTAATGTTTTAAGATTGCTCTTTTTGTAGTAACAATGGCTCAAACTACTATGTATAATGTGAAAGGTGTTGCTTAGAGTGACAAAAGCGCAGATAATTAGCTCCTGACTCTGCAATTGGTTTTTACAGTCCCCAGCTTCACTGTGGTTCTCTCTCATTGTTTCTCAACATTGTTTTAAGGCGCTCCAAGAAGGTGTTTTCAGAAAAAAGCTCTGATACGCTACAGGAACAAACGACAAACAAAGAGCCAGATATTTCCCTCAGGAGTTGGTAGAGACCAAAACAGAGCTCAAAGTAGAGTGAATGTTAGGCAGCTGTTTGCTGACACATATACCATAACAACTAAATCAGGTAATAATGTGTAAATACAGTGTTAACAGCTTGTTTTTCTACCCCCAAGTGGTTAAAAAAACTGTTATTGCATGTTTAAAGAAAGTTCTGGGATTTTGTGCTGCAAATCAGAATCTAAGCATCATTAAATCCAGGTTTCTCATCTCCTGTCTGTAGACTCCAGTGTGAGTGCCAACACAACACCTGCGGCGAGTCATGTGACCGGTGCTGCCCAGGCTATAACCAGAAGCCATGGCGTGCCGCAACTGTTGACAGCCCCAATGAGTGTCATCGTAAGTGTACATGTACAATGGTTCATTCAGTGTGTAAACAAAACCACACCACACACTGCTGGCTCCTTGAATTACGACCGCCAGAGTGGACTGAAGTGTCCTCTTGTCTCTGATAGTTAAGCCCTGTTGTGGATGCCCTGATATGGTATTGTAGAGAGCCTCAGTTAAGAGTTGAGATGGCATTCCTCATATGGTATGTGTGATGAACAGCACAGTGCACAAACTATCTCCAAGATAACTGCTTTTTGTCAGCTTAGCCAACTAGTCAGCTGGCTAGCAAGGCCAGCGCCAGCCCACCAGATATCAGAATCAGAATCAGAAATACTTTATTAATCCCAGAAGGGAAATTTCTTTTTGATACAGTTACAATGCTCAATAAAGTTATTGAAAAAAGAATAATAAACAGTAGAAAATAGGGGGTGTAGAATGTAGAGGGTCCGAATATGGTAGGACCAGGGGCCGGAGCTGCTCCAGGACGAGTCTTTCCAGGGCCTTCATGATGTGGGAGGTCAGTGCCACAGGTCTGTA
>JAVQJD010055734.1:0-41572 GCA_036023655.1 Nannoperca australis
ATGTCTTGACTCTATTTTCTATTCATTTCACAACGTATGGTGGTGAATAAGTGTGACTTTTCATGGAAAACACAAAATTGTTTGGGTGACCCCAAACTTTTGAACGGTAGTGTACATGCCTATGAAACGTGTGTGAAATCTTTCCTCTGCGGCTCAAACTGGAAATGATGTGTCACTGAGAGACTAGACTTAAGATTACAGTGTTTCCCCTCCCTGTTTCCTTCCTCTGTCCAGTTGAAGCGGGTGCGAGAGGCAGAGAGTCAAATGAAGCCTGTGTTTGAGAAGAACAAGCGGCTGTCCAAGAAGAATGACGACCTCTTGCAAACGCTGCAACGCATGGAGGAGAAACTGAAGAGCCTTAGCCGAGAGAACGCTGAGATGGTGAGATGCAGCCGGCGTGTGTTTTAGCTCTACTCTCTGTTGTTGCTCTCTTCTCTCTAGTGAAAGATTATTTCAATGTAGAAATGCTAGTTTCTTTTAATCTGTTGAGGAAGAGGGATTGTGTGACCATACTTTGGGGTTTCCTGAGAACTTCATCAAAAAGGAAGCAAGACCTCTACTGGCCATTTAAAGGGAAAGCGTGAAATAATGATCTGTCTCCGTCTCTCTCCCTCAGAGGGAAAAAGCCTCCTCCTCACGGCCGCCCTCACAGCAACAATCCACTCAGCCCCAGCTGAAGCGGCCAAGCTCCCTGACAGACCTGAGCCACGCCCACGAGGAACAGGAAGTGGAGTTCCTCAAGATGCAAGTTTCTGAGCAACGGGGCATCATTGACGAGCTCACGCAGGTGAGGATTCACTCAAACCACCAGAGTCAGATGCCCGTTATACTTTGTGAACAAGTCAATCACTTTGAATTGGCTTTAATGCTTCAATTTCCAAAAGTATCACTGTTTTAAACATATAAGCCTTCTAGCGGTTATTCTTTAATGAGCGCTGTTATCTCACACTTTTTTTTTTGAAAATAGTAGGTAGCTCTCCCTTTACCAGATCTTTATGTATAGGCCATTGTGAGCCATGTTGTTAATAAATGGTCAGAACATCCCTGTCTGGTTATTTTGTCTATTAACAATTTCTCCGTTTTTCAGAAGTTGGGTTACATCACAATATATATCAATATCATTATATATACAATTATGTTTACTGTGATGATAAGATTTCATCCAGGTCAAGCATCACATTGTGAAAGGACTAATCCTTAATTCCTGCTCGTCTCTGCCTTTTGGATCCCTCTGGATTAGGGGATGACGTTATATATTTTCAGAAGGGGCAGTGGTTGTTCATGGTTCAAGACAAATTCACAATGTTTAATTCAGCAGAGAATGTCTCATTTATTCATCTTCACTTCTCTTTCCCCTCCCACACTCTTTTCCTTACCTCCCCATCACAGCCCGACTCCCCATCACAAGCTGCTATTTTTGCTAATTCATTATGTAGAGCTTCATCCCACATGCTTTATTCCTATGATTATATTGTTTGCTGTCCATCATTACTCTTCATCTCAATTATCTGTGCAGCTTGGTTGTCATTTTCTTTTTTCCTCATTTAACCTTAAATTTCGGAGAAACAGACACATTTGGACACTTGAGATATTATAATATGATGACAGTTAAGGTTTAGATTGAAGTGTGTGAAGCCTGTGCAGCTCACCGAGTCATGTCTAAATATCAGATGAAACGTTAACATCGCTAGGGACAAAGTGTGAGATGTTGATCTGCTCTGTGTTTGTCTTTAGGAACGTGACCGATTGGTGATGAACAAAAAGAACAGGAGGAAACCTCTGAAACTGACTAAAGTAAGTGTCCACAAGTGTTTTTAAAATCATCAAGTGGTGTGTAACTAAGCAACTACCCTATCTGTGGTTGACTGATCCTTAAGTTGTGTTTTCAGCCAAGTGTGTGTCTCTCTGTGTATGCTTGCGTTTAATTGGACTCTGGAGACAGTAATAACAGTATCCCTCACAACTGGGAACATCACGCTGGGCACACATGCAACTCCTTCATGAACCATTCCCACAGCCAGTGAAAAATAATTAGTTTATTTTCTGTTTTATTTTGTGTATCTAGTGTTATTGTAGGACCATGCACATATTTATTGAAAAAACTGCGGTTTAATTTGTGTGTCTTTGCTTATTTTTGCTTCCTTGTGTGTCAATAAAGAGGGGAAAGGGATGACGATATCTAATTGGGTGAGGTGAGGTGTGTTAGGAAAAAAATAATTGCTGTGATACGTGTGAGTGTGTATGTTTGGGCCAACACATCAGGGGACAATTTAGACCCTATGATGTTGCTCGGAGGAGGAGTTTGTAGAGCAGATATTATCTTCCACATCTCCTGCTGGAGCCAGTTTGTCAACTTGGTGAGGTGGATACAGCTTTGGCTTGGACGCCTGGAAATTTGTCTTTCTTTTTGGGAATTTGAAGCTGAAGCTGAGTACATGAGCTTGGAGACAAAAAACTAGAATCTGGCCTTTTAGTTTTTCTATAGGAGTAGTTTGATTGTAACCAGATGCTTTGTTGTCTGCTTTTCTATTTTGTGTAGACGTGCAACGGTAAAGCAATTGTGCTTTTTGGACATTACTAAAGCCCTGCAGAGCGTTATATAGATCATCTAGTGTAGAAGATATGATATATGTATTTTTGGGAGATTATTTATAGTTTAGTTTTGGTGTTTTTATTCTAGTAGCAACATGACAGAGTACATCCTTCTTATCCTTTACTTCTCTGCCTTCATTTGCCTCTGTGCCCTAGTCTGCCTCTACTTCTCTGGTTGCCAGGAGATGACTTATAAACATGACGGTAAGGACTCTGTGGGAGAAGTAAACAAACAAGCAGAGACTTGATATGATCTGATTTACTTTGCCTGAGATAAGCAACAGAATGACAGTACCTACTTTTGACAAGTTTTAGACAACATGTTGATGAATTACTGCACAAAACGATGTTTTTCTGAAACATAAGCAGACGTGTGTGGTGGATTTAAGAGCTTTATTGAATTCTAATTCTTTCATCTGAAATCAGGTGTGATATAATCCTGATGAATGCTGTATTTATTTAACACTGTGCATATCCTCTTTTCTCCTGTCTTCCTCTCTACAGAGGCATGTTGTGGAGACATATTTTGGATTTGATGAGGAGTCGATAGACTCTGAGACCTCCTCTTTGACCTCCTATAACACTGATCTCACTGATCGCACACCTGCAACTCCGGAGGAGGATTTGGAAGAGGTAATTCAATCCTTAATCAGCAATGAAATTAATTATTAGTTATAACACCTGAAATATGTGCTGCATAAATATTGAGATAACTAACAGGACACAAGCAAGACAGACCATTAAAGTAAATTACAGAATAAGAGATGGGCTTACAAATCAGTTAAGGTACTCTTTCTCTGTCTGTGCTTTAGACCCTGTCTTTCTTTAATTTATCTCTATTATTATTCTTTATTTTTCTTAAATAAAGACTGTTTCCCGTGAAGAGTCAGAGCTTCGTTTCCGTCAGTTGACCAGAGAGTACCAGGCTCTCCAGCGGGCCTACGCCCTTCTCCAAGAGCAGACGGGGGGCTCTCTGGATGCTGAGAGGGAGGCCAGGGTTGGTGCTATCATTTTTAACCTTCCTGCCCCCTTTACCCATCATCCATCAGTTCTCAAATATTTTTCTTTTACATAAAAATACTATACAGAAGAAATTAATATACTGTAACATCCAAGCCTAGTAAATGCTCGTAATTTGTATTTTGCTGTAATACAATGTAAAGTTTTTAGAATCTGTTGTCTAGCCAGTTTGCACACTGGTCCCTGATGGCTGATCTTCCCTCCCACAGACACGTGAGCAACTGCATGCAGAGCTCAGCAGCTGCCAGGCCAAGATTGTCGACCTGGAGAAGGCCCTGGCCGAGAGGGGGCAGGTAACAAAGACGAGGGATGGTGACAGGAGCTCACTGGTCCTGCTCTCACTTGCCCTCCTGCATGTCTGTCTGGCTGCTCTGCTCTGCTCCTGGGCTGGCGCTATGCCGACCAGGTCTGCCGCAGAATCCTGTGATGTCACTTCCTGCATTTGTGATACCTGCATGCTCTGCCTCACCCTCTATCCTTCCTGTTGCTGGTTCTGTTTCTCATTGGGCCCTTCAGTGCTGAGGAGCCTTAAAACACTTTGATGTCAGCTATGAATAGATTATTATACAAGATCCAGGAATGTCTCACCTTTTCTGAATATGAAAATACACAGTTTACGTTGATTTTAGTATATTGAATATGTGCAAAAGTCATCATAAAACATTTTGGTCTGAGGACTAAGCCAAACATGTATGTGTAGAAGAAAAGCCTTGGCTATTTTGTCAAAACTAAATAGATAAAAAGAAATGCTGACACTAAGCATCTTTATTAATACCTATACCGGATATCATGAGGAACACTAAAATTATTATGAAGAATTCATATAACTATTCTTAGTCTCTTTATTTGTTGTGAAGTTTTTCCTTTGTCACTACATATTGCCTGTTCAACCTTGGCTTGATCCAGCTGTTATTTTGATTTGGTGCCATGTTGTTTTTCACCTCAGACTTCTGTTCCTCTTGTAACTGTGAACTCTTGATGACTGTGAATGCAGCTCCTTTGCCTGTTTTCTCACGAGTGGTCTTTATTTCTCTGGATCAATAAACTTGTGCCACTGCCACTCTGTTCCTGTCTGTTTATGTCTATGGTACATTTGCACGTCTCATTTGGAAATGCAGTAGATGGTTTTGAGCTTTTGAGTTGGCTGATGTGTAGCTAAGTGTTTCTTTTGTTGGGGATCCTGTCCTTGCTTTCCTGTTCCCACCAGTGTCATATCCTGCTCATGTTGTGTTTCGTTGTTATGGCAGGATTCAAAGTGGGTGGAGGAGAAGCAGTACTTGCTAAGAACCAACCAAGAACTTCACGAGAAGGTACATTGACTTAGCCTATACTCACTTTTAATGCATCACTTTTTGACACTGTGTGAAGATACTGTACCATTGCATGCTTGCAGACTTAAAGCCAACTAGAGCCTGTTTAAGATTGTTCAATGCCATTGTTGATACAATAACATTTTATTGTATATTTTTAGTATCGATACCAAACAATACGTTTTCAATGACCAACTGAAAGGAATATGGAAATTTGCTGCAAAACTTTTGTTTGCCAAACATCTAAACACAAGCAGTCAAGAACTTTGCCTACATAAAATACAGTCTGAAACTAGTAAAATCGTGGTTTAAATCAATAACTGTATGATCAAGACAAGGTAAGTTTATTTGTAAACAGATTTCATACAAAATGGCAATTCAAAGTGCTTTAAATACTCAAACAACAAAACAACAAAAACATATTCAAATGCAAATCAAAAATGTTAGAAACCATTTGAGGAGATAAAAAGACAGAAACAAACAGAAACTGAAGATGTTAGGGTGATGACTGAGAGCTTCAGGCTCAGTCAGAATAATATGGAAGTTTTAACATGGATATAAAAGCAGTCAGAGTTGGGGAAAGTTTTATATCTTCTGGAAGTTTGTTCCATCTCTGTAGACCATAGCGAGTAAAGTTAAAGGGAATACGAATTTGAGCAATTAACTGCTCTACAGTTGATAATGTTCAAACCCAGCCCGAGTGCTGACCCTTTATGAACTTTTTCTGTGATACAAGGCTAGCAAAGCACAACCAATAATATGAGTTAGCCATGATTTGTAGATAAAAGTGAAAATAAAACAGCAGATTCATAAGACATTCATTATTCAGAGTATTTATAATATGTTAAAACATACCACTAAACTTGTATAACAAATGTGTGCGTGCGTGCGTGTCTGTAGATGTCTGCGTTGCAGCAGGCAGAGTTGCGGTTGCAGGCCGAGGTTCAGGATGCTCGGGATCAGAACGAGCTGCTGGAATTCAGGGTCCTGGAACTGGAAGTAAGAGACTGTACCATTGTCAAACTGTCACCAGGAGGCGACAACAACAATCTCAGTTCCAGACGCAAGACCTACATACAGTGACTCACCAGTCAGACAGACATACACACTGTCCACTTAAACACACACTTGAGTCCTCTATGTTTTGCATGGCCGCTGTGTGTGTACCCCCTCCTCTGAACTGGAATCTTTTTTGTTTTAATGAAAGAATGTTGTGTTAAGATGAATATAATTTTTCATTGAATAAAAATGTATTTAAGTTCATGATTCAATCCCATCTTCGTTCACTTTGTGTCTCATTTTTGCATGCATGTCCTACATTTTGTTTACATTTTCAATTTTTGTTTACAAGATATAAGCTTGTGTCTGTAGATAGCTAAGGAAGGATTACTATCTGGTAAATATTAATCCTTTAATAAGTGTTAAAGTTAGAAATGTACATATATCAAAAGAAGGCTGCTTACCAATCTAGAGGTGTGAAGGTATGTAGCATTTAATTTCATCACCTATCTCTCAAATCAGTTGATATTGATATTTATGTGTCTGAATGTAGACAGAGTAGCGTCTGAGTTTCAGTATGTTTTTTTCAAACTCCCTATTGGTTTGGTTTAGTTTCTATGGGTTTCCACCTACCTCATTTTGGCAGATCCTGACCATGTTTTCAGTGTCATGTAAGTAAATCCCTTATTCACTCCCTTTTCACTCTCATTTACATTCTGTGTCTCGCAGTCCACCCCAACCAATGTTATCATGAACTATTACATTACTGTCGGACTTGTAGAAATGTTTGTTTGGCTGATGTCATGAGTATTAATATGCCGTGTGCTTCCTGTAGGAGAGGGAGCGCAGATCTCCTGCCCTCAATCTCCACATGTCTGCATTCCCTGAGAACAGCAACAGTGCCCTGCAGATCTACTGCCACCAGCAGGGAGTCAAGGTGATAACACACTTACACAAACCCAGACCATTTTTTCTTTAAGACTACATGCGGTCAATATGCTGTCTGCTTTTGACCTCTGTGCAGGATGTAATCATTCCTGAGCTGATGAAGAAACTGGATATACTGGGGGATAATGGAGTGAGTTCAAACACAACATTTGAATTCAAATAAGAATCGGTATCTTTCTCAATCTCAGGTATTTCTATCATTTCTGATAACTCTGTTGTATTTTCTGTAGAATCTCAGAAATGAGGAGCAGGTAGCGGTGATCCAGGCAGGGACGGTGATCTCACTGTGTGAAAAGGTGAATAAAAGGCCTCTCAGACATGTTGTGTTTTTACTGGCACACAGTGGACACACGTTGCCACAACACTTCATCTATTCCCAACACAGCCACTTTATTTTAGTCACTTTGGTTAAGATAAGACCGCATTAATCCCTCACCTTGCCACTTTCATCCCAACCCTCCCTGTACAGTGGTTGAAGCAGATAGATAGCACAGAGGTTATCCTGACACAGAAGATGATCGACCTGGAAAATGACAAGGTGAAAAATCTATTTACCATTAAAGTACACAATCCTTAAATGTTTACACGTATGAGTGTAAGTGGTATTAGATCCAAATGTAATTGACTTCTCAAAATAAGATATTGATCTGCTTTTCCCCCCTGCTGTCCTAATGTATTCTGAGTCTACAGTTTATACTGTACTCTGCCATTCACCTGTGAGACCATGTGCTGTATTATATATTACCACATCTTGTTGCAGGAGCTTTTCAGTAAGCAGAAGGGATTCCTTGAGGAAGAGTTGGACTACAGGAAACAGGCGCTGGACCAGGCCTACATGGTATGGAGCCTGGAGCAGTCGGCCTTTCCCTTTTACACAAAAGTTGGCCAAAGCCTCTAAAATAGCATTCACTTACATTAATTACAACCAAGGTTGTGTACAAGGCATAAGGGTTCATGACAAAGTGATTCAGGAATGCAGGGGTGCAGCATTGTCATTCCAGCATGGCACATAAACATTTGGAACCCCACTGAACATCATGAATGCTCCGTGAAGGTAAAATTGGTCACATTGTGTCGGGATACTGCATCTTTTACCACTGAAGTCTAAATTCTGTGAACAATCTAATCCACTGAATTGGCCGGTGTGTTTGGCTTCCTGTTCATTGGCCTAATGTTCTTTTATCTTCTGAGATGGTCCATCACTGATTTACTCTCTCCTTAATTTGAAAAACTATGTAATAACTTTATTAATAATTCCCTGTGTTACTTGGTTCAAATGGACAACTAGTGAAGTTGAAGAAGAATGCTTGACAGAATGCGTTTAATTAGATTTTAATGTTAGATCGTAAATCGTCTCTACCCAGAAAACAGACGTTAAGACTTAGGTCACTCTCCATATAATTCTAACCATTTTTTGGTCACTTTTGGTGTTGGTTTGTATTTATGGTCTCACTTTATACTGTGTTGGTGAAAGCCTGGTTTTTACATGGTAACTTTAGTAACAGTCAGGCAACTGTGGAATTCACCTTCAGGAGACTGAGAATAAAACACGTTTTGTGTTGGTAGTATAATAAAGTTACCATGTGAAGGCTAAGCCTAAAGAACCCTCAATATAGAGTGGGACAGTGTTCCACATTTCTGCCATGGTCACAGTGGTGTGTGTTTGTGTGTGTGTGTGTGTGTGTGCACATGTGTGTCTGTTTGTTTGTGTGTGCATGTGCATGTGCATGCCTGTGCATGTGTTTCTGCATGCGCATATGCATGTCTGTGTGTGTGTGTGTGTGTGTGTGTGTGTGTGTGTGCCTGTATGTATGTGTATGTGGCTGGCTGTGCAGAGGATCGAGGAGCTGGAGGCCACGCTGTATAGCGCTCTGCAGCAGGAGCAGCCAGCATGCCGGGCGGTGGCCGAGTCGCTGACAGACAGGCAGAGGGAGGAGCTGAGGCTAGCCGTGGACAAGCTGCGGCGCCAGATTCTCCGGCAGAGCCGGCAGTTTGACAGTCAGATCTTACAGGAGCGAATGGAGCTCCTACAGCAGGCCCAGCAGGTAAGGCTTAAAACAAAAAAGAGTCAGGTTACTGAATCCTGCCCTCCTTTCGACCCCTGGTCCCTCCTGACCCCTGTCTGAAACGTCTGACCCCACCAGACCTCTGGTGCTTTGAAAAAGATGCAGTATCCCTGTGTGTGCAACCTGTAACTCTATCTGTAAGTGAATATGTAGAAGTAGAAGAGTGAAAAGATGAGACAGAATTACTTTGTGGCTGTGTGTGTGTGTGTGTGTCTATCATTGTGATCTGAATACGTCCCACTCCTCCAGTATCCCTTCACTCCACAGCCCACACAGTTGTTTTGCACCCATTGCTCATACAATATCTTTTATTCATAGTATATATATCTGTTTTGCCCTGTTCATTTGCCCTGAGCATTTCTGCTCAATTAGAAGTCCATTAAAATAGTTTCCACTTCCTCACAGTTGGGCTTTAGTCTCCTGGCTGACTCAATGATCTATTAATTAAAACCTTAACAGCTTGTTTTTATTACCTTAATGAATGAATAAGCTGTGTTTGTGTTATAGAATATGTTATTCCACAGTCAATGAATAATCTGGTCAGGTTTAAAGTCACTTCAACTGTTCACTGTTAAATGTGCCCTTCGGTTGCCATGGCAGCTCATTCTTACCCAACACAGCTACCATGGATACAGAGGGCATGATGGGAAGGGGGCAGAATATGTGGAGTATATACAGGAATACTTGGATCATAGTCGTATTAACTGTTTAACCACTGATCTGTTATGTTTATATGTAGATGACTGTAAGAGAGCTGGTCTTTTATATTTGAACACATTTTGACCACCTAACCACATCTGTCTTTGCCTTGCAGAGAATAAGAGAGCTGGAGGACAGGATTGACATGCAAAGGAGACAAATAAAGGAAATAGAGGAAAAGGTACATATTCATATTTTATTTTTTTCTTTCTAAGAAAACATTCTGTCATGGCTGGTAGAGGAAGTGTGGACTGTAACTTGACAAAGCAAAGATTAGCAAGAGAGAATATGAGTTGATCTACTGTCCTGATGCGGTGTTATTTTATTAACTTCTTGACCCTCTTTTTCTTCTCTCTCTTTTTTCACCTATTGATTAAACCCCTTGATTTTTTGTTCTTCCTTTAGTTTTTGTTCCTCTTTTTGTTTTTCTCTTTAGCATTTATTCTTTGGCCTTAATGCCAGTGACTGTGGACCCACATCAGGTAGCACATTTATTCACTATGTCATATGAGTGTTTAACAAAGTTTTAGTGTTGAGAGTATCAACAGTAATGATGAGGAAAGAATTTAGAAATGTTTCCTTTTTCTTAGGTGTTAAGATGCTGTGGAGGCAAGCGAAGACAAAACAAAACCTAATCGTTTTTTATGCATTTGTAGACAGTTCACGAAACCCCTATGGCCTTTTTTTCTTTTTTTTTTTTTATAAATGTGCACTTTTGCAGAAGACCCTCACATGGAATGCAAACATATTTAGAAAAAGATAATAGATAACCAGATATACATGAGATTAAAGTGAGATTTATTAATAAATAACATTAACTATAGCAGTTCTTGGACCTGGAACTTAGAACTTTAACTCCTCTGTGAGAAGCAAACACATGGGTTTACCGAGAGAAAACTCTGAATCAGAGGATTTATTTAAGGGAGAAGAGTCTCAGTTGAAGGAGTTGGACAATGGAAAAGGAGAGATGGATGGTGGAGAAGAAGAGTGAAAGTAAGGGGGGTGAGGGGGTGAGCACGGGAAGTGCCAACTGGATATAGAAGATTCTGGCAAAGTCCAACGTTCGTGGCGTTTCTAAGGAAACAACAGTTCACAGAGCAGAAGCTGAACTTACTGGAAGCTCGTTGCTGCATTGAGAAGATGAAACTGTCAGTGGAGCCAAAGACCAGGTTAGGTTTGAGACTTTGTACATTTATTACTACACCAGCTAAATTAAGGTCATTTAATTTTACTGTTTTAGAAAACAAGATTACTTGTCAAAATGGGCAAATTAATGATTTTCTGATCCTACTAATGCAAATTAGTTAACCCATGATGTGTGTTCTTGCCTGTATTTAGTTATGCATCAGCAAACCTGCTTATTAGGTTGAGCTTAAAGGACAGGTTCACATTTCTTCATGTCTTTCTTTGAACAATCAGTATGAATGGGGGGAATTGTTTCAGCAACCAATAGATTGTACAGGCATGTGAATGTTGTTTTAAGACAGAATAAATGACCCGACCCTTTAAGTATTGGGGATTTGAATGATTTGTGAAAGGTGGTAGGAGGTGCAGGAGGGGACAGGACGAATAGGAGGCGGGGTAACTTGAGAGATAGCTGAGCGTGACAACGTGCTAGCAAGCTGTTGACATGGTGAATAATAGATGACTGTGTTTTGTGCTTGTGTATCTTTTCTATGTCTCTATTTATCTATTTTGTGTTTTTATGATGGAGATGTAGATAAGAAAAAACAAAACAAGCATCACAGAGAGGTTAGGAGAAGATGTGTTTCTGTTTTCTTTTTCTAAGTCTGACACCATCAGTTCCTGTGCCGCAGGTAAAACTCACCTAGTTGGCACAGGCTGACCAATGGAGGATCGCATGACATCATCAGACACGGGTACCAGAAGCAGTTTTGTTACCACGGTAACAGACTTAATGGGAACTGACCCAGACCTGGACTGGGACCTGCGGGTTCTGTGTAACAGAGTGAAGGTCCTGGAGCAGAACGAGGTTTCAACCCTCCAGTCTGCCGGCTACTTGAAGAACAGGTGAGAGACTGTGGGAGAGGAGATCCAGTGACACACCACACACACACACGCCTGCTACTATATACTCACATTTGGCCATGGTGATATCACATAACACATGCACCTGACTGCACTGCACACTTGCATGTGAGCACACTGCTGCTAACATCTCCCCTGGAATTACATCTCTGTAGCAGATTCTATTTGCGTGTTTTCATCTTTTCTGGCATTGGGAGGTAACTGAATCCAATTTATATATTACTAAATAACAGAGGAGTTCTTATTAAGAACTATTAAACCTGTGCAAATTGGTGTGGCGTTAATAAGATGATGTAATATGAGCCTGTCTGTGTTATGGCATTAGGATCAAAGAGTTAGAGGGTTCAGAGAGGCGCCTGCTGCTACAGCTCTACCAGCTAGCCTCGTCATCCCACTTCCCCAGCATGCAACACTCCCAGAGGCTTGACCAGAGACTCCACATGCTCAGGGAGGAGGTCAGGACAATGGTGAGTGCTCAAGATCTCTGAAGGTATCAGTAGGCATTGATATACAAACTGTAAAAGCTGAAGACTGTAATGTACATTGTACAAGGCATAGACAAAAATCATGTAGGACGTTAACTTTGATGTAACAATTAAAATAGCAAATAATGGTTATATTATATATATATATATATATTATATACAAGTTATATTACAATGGATGACTGGCAACACTTGTCTGACCTTGCAAGCAGCACTTTGATATGCAGGTTTTCAGGTAAACCATTATGATAAGTTGAAACTAAACTGACAGAAATACGACGTAGATAGTTTACAGGACTTTATGTATATACTCTTTGAAATGCTCCCCTCTGGCAAGAGGCTGCGGTCCATCACGACCAAAACTTCATGCCATAAGAACAGTTTCTTCCCCTCTGCAACCGGCCTCATCAACATGGCCCGGTACCCCCATATGTCTCCAACAATGGTTCAACCATAACCCCCCCCCCCTTGGACACTACACATTACGCTCTTGTTGGCACCCACGCACCAAAACAAATTCCTTGTATGTGTAAACCTACTTGGCCATAAATCTGATCCAGATTCTGATTCTATTTATGCTATTTTGTCTACACCATCTTTTGTTGCCTGGACTTAATACGTCTAAAAAAAAAATGGCACAATGTTTTTAGGTAAAAATGTAATTTGTGTTTGTTTGAGTACTATCAATATTTAAGAATACGGTAATGTGGGGGATAACTTTTCATTTTATCTGCTTTTAAGTCATTACACTGTGGTGGTTTGACAAATAGATAACTTTATTGACTTCCAGTGGGGAACCTGGTTTGTTTGCTCATGCACAGTAGAAAACAAAAGAGATACAAGAGATAACATGTACAGTAAAGACTATTACTATACTAACACCAACACAGAAACTCATACATTTTCAGAGATGTGTAGCTCAGGAGACCACTTAGCCACTAGGGTTGTAAAGCAAGCTTTGAGTAACAGTGTTGGGATTACTAGGATAACTCAGGAGCTGGTTTTCCAGACTCCACTGTGATATCTCTCTTTAATATTTTCTTTCTGTCCCCATCTTTCTCTCCTTCCCTCTTCACTCCTGCCCAGACCCAGGACAAGGAGCGAGGGGAGCAGGTGTGGAGGATTCGACTGCAGCGCTGTCAGAGGCAGCTGAAGGCCAAAGAGGAAGAGATGAGTCGCCAGTCCCAGTACTTCGAGAACTTTAAAACTCAACTCCAACACAAGCTCAGCCTGGGCAGGGACAGAGAGCAGAGTCTCCAGAACCGGATCTACTCGTTAGAAAAGCAGCTACTGGACATGACTGTGAGTGCTGCCACTGGGACGGCAGCGATCAGTGCAGTCAGAATCACTGCTGCGACTGACACACACTGGAAAGAACAAGAGAGGCTACTTTCCATGAGAGGAGAGGGTGAGGGAGAAGAGGAGAGAAAGGAGGAGAGGAGGAGGCAATGGCAGCCAATTGTGGGAACTGAGAGAGGAAGGCGAGAGGGTGATGAAGGAAAGATGGAGAAAGAGATACAAGGGGGAGGAGTCAAAGACGCAAAACAGAACTCAAAAGAAGCCAGACTGCAAGGCTTCATCCTGAGCCTGCAGGAGGATCTGCGGGTGCTGCTGGAGAGAGAGGAGGATGGAATGAAAGAGCGGAGAGGACTGATGGAGCAGCTCCAGGAGGCCCAGGAGAACAACCACTTCCTGGGCTGCAAGGTGGAGGAGATGGGGGCAGAGGTGCTGCAGCTGAAGCTGTCTGAAAGCTCCTTGATGGAGGAGGTTGAAGAGCTGAGAGAGAAGAACCACAGGCTCCAGCAGATCCTTGGGGATACAGCTAACCAAACACTGAGTCAGTCACCCACAGTCCCTGATTCCACATGTCCAGGTCCTGGGACCAGCTCACCCATCGACAGTCCTACAGTTTGTCCTGTGCCCTTCAACATACTCTCACATATCACTGCCACGGGGCATTCCTCAGTGGGGAACTTTGGAGAGGTGCGTAAGACAGAATTATTATAATTTATATTATAAACTTCTTCCTGGGTTCAGTATGAACTGAGATCTCATCTGATGAACTGTACTTTTAAATTAAAAAGATGTGATATATTGAGGCAGCTTTAGTAGGAGACATGTTTTAACAAATAAATATAGTGTGTGTAGCGTGTGCTTGATCCCAGTGAGTTGCAGCCCACTTTTTCATACACAGTGATGAGTACAATATTTATCTCCTGTAAATGATAACCTGTAGTCAGAAATTTGTGTCGGAGTACATGTTATCTCACAAGCACAAGTCAAGAGTCTGTTAAAATATAAAAAACACATTTTCTATCTTCAGATTCTGTACCAGTTGTTCCACAGTTGTGGTTTAAAAGTAAGAGGGCTGTTATATCTAACCAGATTCCCAGATTTTTAAATAACTACGTATGGATGTTTGACACTAAAACACTTGAACATATGTTAAGGTTCATTAGTGCCCTACACATGCTTGACAAGTGACAAAAAACACAGTTAAGATCAACTGTTTAACTTCTGTTTAACTAACTAATGTAGTCAGTTGTTTTCTGTGATTCATTTTCATCAGTGTTAGAGTGTAGACAGGCCATATGGTTGGTAAAAATAACTAAAGGATCAATAAATCCTTCAATCTGGTGTTATTATTGGCTTAATCTTGTAAATTCCTTCTAGTTATTCCATCAGAAGGTATTACAGCATAAAGAGTGTAAGCTCTGTTGATAGGATTTAGAGTGTTATGTAACCACCTCGATTATTGTAAATGCTCACACAGGTGTTTCTGAGTATCAGTATTTCACTATAGCCGACTGAAACATGAATTTGGATTCTTGTATTTTTAAGCATTTTGTAATTTTCACATTAACATGAACACTTCACAACTTTTGTCCCACAACTGTGATCTCTGTTTAAATCCATTTAACCTCAAATGAAGAAATAGGCCAGCCTCACTCATCTGCCGTTATGCTTATTCACCACCAGGCGGCAGCAGAGAGCACGCTGAACAACACAGAGGATCACTCTTCACCGACCAATTCAGAAACTCTACCTACAAATAACCCTCTGAAGCTCTTTCGCCACCATGGCTCCAAAACCAACCCCAGCCTCCAGCCCCTTTCCTTGACTACAGAGACACTAGATGAGTCTAAACCGGGGACATGGTGCTCCAGAGGGATCCTAAACCTGGAGGAAATCCCCAGTGAGGAGTCTGATGCCCTGAGGGAAGCCTACATGAGCTTGGGGTTAGAGGAGGATCTTAAAGCACTTCAAGGACAATGTAACCGCCTGGAGGTCACCCTGCGGCACACGCAGGAGCAGCTGCAGTTGATGGCTCAGGAGAATACTCGACTGAAATCACAACTCAGGAAAGAGGAAGAAGAAGCAGAGGTGGAGCATGAGTCTTCAAGAGAAAAGGTATGTCACAGGGGTTATTCTTAAATGTTTTATACAGCTGAATTGAACAACTTTCAATTACAAACCAGTAGAGTTCATCTCTGATAAAAGTATGCCTCTTTGTAAACTCAGATTAGCGCACTACCCACCAATGATGGAGATGATGATCTTGTCCAGGCCCTGAATCAGGAAAATCGAGCCTTGGCGGACCGGATCCAGGAGCTTTTGACTCACATTGAGCTCAGGGAAGAGGAGATCAAGAGGAAGGAAACACAGCTCAGGGAGCTTATCTCTAAGGTCGAGGCGGAAAGAGCTGGGCTTGAGCAGGAGAACCAGGAACAAGGGTGTTTGATTACAGAACTCACCAAGAAGACTGAGGATGATCTCAATACCATCATGGAGCTGCAGCAAAGGTTGGAGGACAGCAAGCATAAAATGGAAGAATCACTGGCTGACGAGGAACTGTGTGGATCTCAGTTGCAAAGTGAACATGCAGCTGCAATATCAGGACGTTTTCAACAGAACAACCTCAAAGAATGTGTGGACAGTTTGGTGGAAAGTGTGCTGAAAGGGGAAGAAGAACCACAGTTGATGTCCAGTCAACAGCCAGATGATTTAGCACTTGGTTCTCAACATAATAATCACTCTGATCCGTTGCAGAACAGCATACAAAGCAGTCTGCATGTTACTTCACTGACTGATCAAGTGGGCCAGCTGTCCAAATCGGTCCAGAGCCTCAAACTAGAACAAGAGGAACTGTCCGGCGACATAAATTCTCTCAGAGAGCAGCAGAGAGAAGTAGCTCTGTCAGTCCAAACACAGACAGAAGTGAAGAAGCAGTTAACTCGGACGGTTTGGGGACTGAAAGAGGAGAAAGACCGCATCTCTCAGTCTCTGGCTGGTCTCAAACGAGAGAGAGAGCAGCTTACCAGGACAATCTGTGGGCTGAGAGATGAGAGAGACCAGTTCATAAGGTCCATGAGTGGTCTGAAAGAGGAGAAAGACGAGCTAACCAAGTCTTTATCTGCTCTCGAAAGAGAAAAAGAGAAACAGTTAGAATCTCTCTCAAGTGGAAAAGAGGAGAGAGATCAAATCATGCATTCACTGCAAAGTTTACAGACAGACAGTGATAAGTTAAGCCAGGAAGTGCTGTATCTGAAACAGGAGAGAAACGAACTAATCAATTCCCTGGAGTGTCTGAAGGAACAGAGAGACCAGGAACAATCATCTTTCACTTTACAAGAAGATCACAATAAGTTAATAAAATCAGTTTGCAGTTTGAGAGAAGAGAAAGAAAGAATTGAACATTCAGTTGGTTGTTTGAAACGGGACGAAAATCAGATAAAGCTATTACTTGAGGGCCTAAAAGAGGAACGAAACAGTCTCCAAGCCGCTCTCACCAGCCAAACACGAACAGAGGGGAGGAATCAGAAGCAGCGTCTGCTGAATCCAAACACTGCTGTTACAACTAAGAAGACTGAGACTCTTGTTGGGACCGAAGAATATGCTGCACAAAGATGTCAGACTGATAACCACAGAGGAAACGTTATACAGGTATTAAAAGTGGCCGATATAAATATGATATAAGATTTATGGCTCATCGTGTGTCATAATGTTGGATTACTGTGCACTAATACATCATGGTATGGAATGAAAACAGGAGCAAAGTGATCTGATGAGGAAGATTGAAGCTTTGGGAGCAGAACTAAAGAGGTCACGAGACGATCTGGACAAGAGCCATGTAGATGTGAGTTTACACAACTTCCCCTTTTTTCATAAACATTTGTGGACATTCGTTGTGATAGAAGATATAATTCTGTCATTATATTGATTTAAATAAGAGGTAACTACCACTTACTGAGTGAGTGAGATAGAAATTGAGTCGGGATCGGAATGTAAAAAATGTGATTGTGATGTGAAAAAGTGATTGTAGCAGCAGAGGTGTGGATATAGATAACAATATAGTAAATATTGGGATTTTTATTACAATTTTCACTGCATACAGTTTGTTGCACAGAGCTCCTACCGGCTTGAAATTGTTTTATACTTACACAGCAGTGGTGTATCATTGGAGATTTCACTCAACATAATGTGTTTATGTTTGCATTTGTGGTATGTTCAGACCAAGGCGTTGCACAGTGAATTGTGTCAATCAGAAGCTCAGAGGGAGGAGGCAGAGAGAAAGGCAGCCCAAGCATCTGGCGAGGTGATAAGGCTGACATGTTTAGCCAGTCAGATGGAAGAAACCAGAAGTGACAATGATAGCCTCATAACCCAGGTATTTAAGTAGATATACATGCTATAGAACTGCAACATTGTTTTGTTTAGTCTTGTCTGCTCCACCGTTGCCCTTTGGACTGCTTACATGCACATAGAGTTATATATTTTATTTAATATGTGGTGGTGTCGCTCTGATAAAAGATTGCCTCCCGTAATTTGGAATCTTACTTTTTTGGGGTATTGTTTTTCATTATTTCGCCTTCAGGTGCAAACCCCAAAAAAGACATTGTCTGCTATCTTTTTGTCTCTCTTATTTATCTGTCAGACCTAACCAGTGTTTGTGTCTGTCGCAGGTGAAAGAGCTGCAAAGCAAACTGACAGGCCTGGTCAGGGAGAAGACTGATGCCCTGTCACTAAAGGCACACATGGAGGAGCAATACTTCATCCTTACTGCTCAGCTCAAAGCTAAAGTGAGAATGGCAGAATGTCTTTCTTTTTCATTTGTTATGTAGCACAAATTAGCTCTAAGTGCCTGTATTTGACACCGTTGCAAATTTGATGACTATTTGATTTTTGTGGTACAAGAGCTGGTCAAATTTGTTCCTCATTTCTGATACAAATGCAATCAATGTTGTGTCAACACTCTTTTTGAATCAGCAGTGTTAAAGTCCATGGAGGTGTTGTTCAAACTACTTTACTCTACATCTGTAGTACAGGCAGACCAGATTGTGACAGTCACATTCTTAACTTTATGGTTGTGGCTAAATTGAGGGTCTTGAGTTGTTCTTAAGTTGATTGACTACATTAAAATTGAACAGCAATGGATAAAAACAATGTGTGTGTATGTGTGTGTGTGTGTGTGTGTGTGTGTGTGTAAAACCTCACAGACCGTAGCTCTGGAGGAACTTAACTCAGAGTACATCGCGCTAAAACAAGGGCAAGGCGGCAAGGATGATCTGAGCACTGTCCTCGTCTCACTCAGGACACGTTACAACGACATCAGAGCTAAGGTGGGTAACTAGTCAGCTGTGGCTCTGCGCTTCATGCTAGTTAAAGCACTAAGTTGTATGTTATGAGCTGATTTGGTTTTATCTATACCTTATGTACAGTAGTTTTCATGTGCTGAATTGTATTTCGTTTGTCCTGTAGTATGATGCACTCCTTAAAAAGAGGAGCCGGAACGATCTGGATGTAGCTCCTTTAAAGGTGAGGAAAGAGACAGAGCGTATTAGTGTTCCTTTAATATTGTATGTTATAAATGTGACGCTTCACAGTACTGACAACTTATTTACTCTGTATGACTGTCAGGTAACTCTTGTCAGGTGTCAGTAGCAGTGGGGTTTGACTGACAGGTGTTATGTCCAATAACAGGCCAAGCTGTCTTGCCTGGTGGTGAAGTGTCAGGAGAGGAACGGCTTGTTGGTTCAGATGATGAAGGCCATGCAGAGACGAGGCTGTGTGGACTCGACGCTCACACAGCAGGTCCAGCAGCTGCTCAGTGACGCTGCTCTGCAGGACTACACTGCAGCATTCACACCGGGGAGCAACGTAACGACCCGGGTTTACAGTTCTGGCTTTACGTCAGGATTTATTTCGAAATTTCAAGACTACACCAACGGATTCAAACCTGATCAGACCTCTTCTACCACACCCGCACTTGTGAATCAGCCATACCAAAATGGAACCACAGCTGAATCTGGAGCGAAATGTAAAGAACTAAAAAGTGAAAAACAGACATTTTTTGTCACTACTGAATCCACAAGTCGTCAAGACTGCAGTAGTAAAGTCACAGCTGCATCAACAGCAACCGCAAAGAACAATGCCAACTCACCTGTGCCAACCACACCAGTGCCCCAACATGCTAGTGTCCAAGCAACACCATCACCTGTTCGAGCACTGAAAGAGAGCTTGGTCCCCAATGCAGCACAGGTGAGGTGATACAAACATTTAAATTCAAATATGTACTAGCTTATAATAAATAAAAAAAAACCTGTTATAAGGCTTTAAGGTTGTAGCATTTCAACAGCAATAAACCTTTACTGCATTCATTTTGTGAAATAACAAAAATAAACAAATTTCATTTTATGGTTTGTTCTTTTATGTTTTCACTGAGACACTTCCAACATCTTTATTATTTTCAGTAGAACATTGTTTTTTCTTGCTGTCTCCTTGTGAAATTTTTGCTATATACCCAGAATCAGAATCAGAATCAGGTTTATTGCCATATATGTTTACGCATACAAGGAATTTGTTTTGGTGCGTGGGTGCCAACAAGATATATACATATACATATATAAATAAAACCACAAAATAGAAAATGTACAATAATAATAAAAAGAAGAGCTGTGCAAGTGAGTGCAATATAAGTGTAAATACAACTGAGGATGTGCGACGGTGTGAGATAGAAGCTGCCAGTTGTCACAGTTAATTTGGCCTTAATATATCAGTATCATTAATTATTAATTATTAATAAAATCACCTTTAATTGTTTGTACTGTAAAAATAAATTGTGAGAAACACTACGATCACCATTTTTCCTAATCCCACCACAGCACTCTCCCTGTGCCGGTGGAGCAGAGAAATCTGGATCCTCCCCAGATCCGTCCGGTTCGACTGGATCCTCACCGAGTCCTGCTCCTCCCTCTTCCAGCACACGTGTGAGTCGGAGCAGGAGGCTGAGTAGTCCAGAGAAGATCATCAACCTAAATGAGCAACTACAGAAGACTCTAATGAGCAGCTATCAGGTACACCCTGCACTTCTCAGACACAGTGTAGTGCTAAAGTATGAAATAACGTAACTCATATGTAAGTGCTGAATGGAGATGAAGATCACAATTCTGTCTTTGGACATATTTTTTTCCCCCTCTGCATGCACACAACAAGACTTCTGGACAAATATTATGTTAGTATACTAATATATATTAATCTAATAAATAAATAAATAAAAGTGTTTCTCTTCATTTCAAGCCTACAGTGAGCAGAGGAAGAGGACAGCAGCCCAGGACAAGTCTCGCATTTTCAGCTCCAGCAGTCCTGAGACTAGCCTCTCAGACAAAGACACAGAGCCTCAGTCTCAATAAACTCAACACCAACTTTCTCCCAGTCACCACTGCTTCGAGCCAAGCTAAGCACACTGTGACTGCCACGCCTGTTTCCACTAATAAGTCAACAACACTTTTTAATGCAGTGGCCTTTAAAGCTGCTAATGTGACACTCAGTCCCAACATGTTTACTAACCACCACTTTAAAGTAGACATGTCGAAAACTACCACGTCTGCTCTTTCTAGCTCTTCTAACTTCACTTTTGAACCTGGCAACTCCTCCTCCAACAGTGCTCCTGATATAACACTATCCCCAAAACTGACAAAGAAAATCACTGCTATTCCCGACGTATCTGATGCTAAACATACAACGCTGAGGACCTCCGCCTTCGACTCCGATGTCTTAAGATGCTTTGACACAAATCCAAAAATCACTGCCTCAGACACAACTGCCCCCAGCGTATCGACTCCCCCCGAGGCTAATCGTTTTAACATTCCTTCTGAAGTGGATGGTGCTTCCCCTGCAAATGACAGACTTGTATTTGCCGCATCCTGCACTCAATCTGCTCATTGCTCTCATGAGAGATCTGCGAGAAGGTCCACTGCTGCTCTAGGAAAGACCAAGACAGCAAGACCCAAACCAGGTAATGCACATAGATGATTTACAAAAAAGCAAAACACACCATCGCTTTGAGTCCTGGGAGAAAGAATTTCGTTTTTATAAAAGGTTGAAATGCCTTTGCTGATTTGACAATAAAACTGCATTTGATGAAACTTTGCACAAGTACGTGTTGTAGCTTTGGTGCATAATATTGCAGTTAATGATTGCAGAATATTACTTTTTGGTTGTACATTGCTGCAATGTGATTATACCCAGCGTAGATATGAGCCCTTCTCTGTTTCTGTCTCTTGAATTAGAAATAATGTCGTATAAGATTCCAGCACAGATTCTGGCAGTTCGACGTTGTCCTGTTTATTTTAATACATCACTATGAACCTTTACTTAATCGCTTGGATTCATTAGTAAGTTCCATAAACTAAACCGTAAAAGCAACCTGCCATTTAATGAAGAAGGACATAGATGTACATATAGGCTGTATTGTACACTGTGTTTACAGCATCACAAGCATTGCATTGTACATGCGAGATAGGGAGCTGTGCTTGATCTTTCTTTGTCTGATAACCGCCAGGAGCTCCAGCCGAGGTTCGCTCTGTTGAAGTTATCAAAACCGTGGGCCAGAGCAGCCTCATGATTGGCTGGGAGAGGCCACTTCTCGACGAGATGGGCTGCAGTAACGACACATTTGTGTACGGGTACAGGGTAGGCACAACAGACTGTAGTAGCAGGCACATGGATTTAGATTTTGGAAGATGTATTTGTCAAAGAGCTCCTTGTACTGATTATGTCTTGTCACCTCTCAGGTGTTTGTAAATGGGGACTTCCACAAGTCTGTGATGAGCTCAGCGTGCACCAAGGTATCGGTCCCCCCCCCTTTGACGCTTAATACCTGTGCATTATAGCATCCTATTAAACTTAATAGCAGCAATTCATATACTGCATTTTTTCCCCTACAGTGTGTTCTGGAGAATGTCGACCTGAGTGTCCCAGTCCACATCAGTGTCCAAACACTGGGCTCTAATGGTCTCAGTTCAAACAGTGTCCACACTGTGTACACAACCTCAGTCAGAGCAGACCGCCACTGACTCACAGTGTCCTGACTACAGCAAACATAAAAGTCAACAGGTCAACAAGTAAGTCTTGAAGTATTAGAAACCCCTGTTTCCTACATGTTTAACTGTTACTGCATCAAATGTATACGTGTTTCACGATTTGTTATTTTACTTTGTCTCTGTTGGATTATGCCAACTTCTCTTTGAAAGCCTTCACCACCAGTGGCCGAGGTTTGAATGGTAAGTTGTGTTTACACAAAGTACAGTTGAATATTTTCATTTTGTCATGTGTGTTTTGTTTTGTTAAATATGTGATGTTTCAGATAAATATGACATTGAAGTAAAATCTAAAGTTATCTAAATTATATTTAAAGAAGACTTAAAGATGCTGACACTTGTGACACTGTGACAATCTATTTTTCCCTGTGTCCTGTGTGTCCTGTGTGTGTGTGTGTGTGTGTGTGTGTGTGTTTGCCCTTCAGTGCCATCCATAGCTGCAGCCCCCTGAGGGACCCAACCTCCACCTCAGCAGACAGCGAGGGATACACCATCACACTGCCTCAGGCTCAGGTCAACCAATCAGAAAAACTCCTTTCTCGTTGCCATTACCAGCCTCACGTAGAGACGTAGTGACCTGTGGCCGGTTGCTAAACCTCAAAACGATTAATTGAAGATGTCAAACAAAACACCGTGTGAGATCCTGCCTCTGCACTGCAAGTTAATGTTAAAGCAGGTGAAGATTAACTGGATCCTTGTTGGAAGATTTTAAGAGTCCCACCCACTGGATTCACCTCTTGAATGGACGGGACGTTGCGACTGCCGGGTGAAAGGTTGGAGCAGCTGCCAATCAAACAGATCCTACAAACTGTGAAGCCAAGATGAATGACAATGTCAAAAGGTGCCCCGTGACGGCAAACCTTGCTAAGATTGTTCGACAAAGACAGATAATATTGGAGGGACGTCTGCATCTGCTGCACATTTTAACACTGTGTTAAACCCTGTGTCATACTGCTTCACCTGCCTCTCTGTGGCACGAACAGCTGGCTAAAGGGACATTCACTGTATGACAACACATTTTCAAAGCAACACGCACTGAATGATGTGCAACATTGTACCTGAAGCTCACCTTACTTGATTTTTACACATGAAGCCAAATAAGAGAAAAGATGATTCACTCCAAAGACTTATCTAGTTCCTTCTCCTCGTAGGTCAACGAGATTACTTCAAACACAGAAGCCAGATGTTTTTTAAGTTCTGAGATTTGCACACAGTCATTATTGATATCTAGAAGATGAAATAAAAAAGAGATTATCACTGATATTTTGTTTTTTAGAAAAAGAGTATTATAAAAATATGCCAGTGTACCACATACTGTTTATTTGTATGAGTGACACTTTGTTTTTCATACCTGATAGATGTTACGTTTGCACGCTCAGATTGGTTCTTTTTTTGTTTTATACACACAATATGGTGTTCTTTTGCTACTTATTGTATGTACAGGTGTGGAGTAATCATGATGCAGCAAAGGTATTTTTCTATCAGTAATTAAAAGTATTGATTTCCCATTGATTCCTTATAACTGTACAGAGAATAAATGTTTCTATAATATTAACTGTCACTCCAGTGTCTGTTTGTGTATGTGAACTGATGTAAGGAGTT
Source organism: Nannoperca australis (assembly GCA_036023655.1). Lineage (NCBI taxonomy): Eukaryota > Metazoa > Chordata > Actinopteri > Centrarchiformes > Percichthyidae > Nannoperca > Nannoperca australis. The sequence continues at coordinate 24,150 of JAVQJD010055734.1, forward strand.
GAGATTTGGCAATATGTGCCTTCTTCTGCTTTCCAGAGAAAACCATGTATCTCCAATATATTTACATTTATCCAATAAACTGAAGTGTTTCTTCATGGGCTGACGAACAACAACATTTGATTATCTAATAAATGCCTTAAATAGAGCCTTTTTTCTTAGTTAATAAAAAGTAGATGTTTTGGAGATGCATGGTTTTCATAGGACAGTGAAAATAAACAGGTCTGATAATGAATTATGAAACTCCTTAGTTTTACTCTTTTATTCAACCTCACCTGTTAATTCATTTACACACTTTCCTTTAATGAACACTAGATGGCAGACATTCATGGATGACTTTGAGGGCAGTACTGTGTTTGTGTGTGTGTGTGTGTGTGTGTGTGTGTCTCTGTGTGTGTGTGGGGGGGGTGTAACTCAATCACAACATCTGACGTGTACTTTCAGCAGAGATTAGGCGGTGTGGATAATGCTGACATGCATACAAAGACGTGCTCAAAAAGCCTAACTCATCTTAGTGTCTGCGTTCCCATTTGATACAAACCAGGCACAACACCAAGAAGAAGAAGGAGAAGAAGAAGAAGAAGCATCAGCACCTTAAAAACAAAAAGCATAATAATCACCTGCAGTGCTCAGCAGCTCTGGGAGCTCTTCTGAGAACGTCTTTGCTCATGCTCAGCAGAAAGAGTTCCAGGTGGAGGAGGAAGAGAGTGTGTTTTTGTGTTTGTGTGGTATAGGTGCATGAGTTCAGGAGTAAGTACGTCTCAACTGTGAGCAAACATAAAAACACATACACACAACACATACACAAACTCCTCTTCTTTTTACCTTTTCTTCTGCTCCTCTTCCTCTTTTCTTGTCTCTGTTGGTACACTGTATGAACATCACACAGATTGCGAAATATTCTCATAACACAGATTAACCAAAATTTGTAAAAGAAAAGGTTAGACATTTTAGCGTGATGGTAGTACATTTAATCAAGTACTGTACTTAAGCAAACATTTGAGTTTCGTATTTATTTATTTTCCTTTTATGTTATTTTATACTTCTATTTCACTACAGTTGATTTGACAGCTACACTACACATTTATTTGACAGCTTTATTAAAAAAATGTATGTATTTTTTATTTTAACGTATCCAACACTATATAATATAGTTAAAAGTATCCAAAATGCTACTGACAATGCATCAGTAATAATCCAGTAATATAACATATAATACACACAAGGGCCATTGTTCCTCCAAGTAAAAGTAAGTTTTGCTGATAATACTCATATTTGTAATGTGTTATTTTTATATTGCAGTATCGCTGCTTTTAAAGTATTTGAATACGGCTTCCTCCATTAGCATTGTTAGCACGCAAACAAGAAACACAAAAAGAAATTCTCATTCTGCAGCAGAGTAAAACAACGGTTTTACTCCAGGATTTTATCATATTGATTACACTGTATAGTAATAATCTAATATGTAATTTAGTATTGTTTATCTGACCCACTATAGTCCAAACCCTACGTAAGAAAACAGCTTGATAAAGAATACAGAAGTTTGAAAATTGCACCAGCCTCATAAATACTCCATACGAACATCTACAAAAATATTGTCTGCATTTTGAGCACAGGGTTAGTTTAAAAATTACATCATGTAATTTATGTGAAAGAATATGTTAATATATATTTTTGCTGCATTGCGTATTGGGTCTTTTATACCTGTCATGTAACTTTTAGGTGAGCTGGTGGTCTACTACAGTCCTGCACTGCACCAACTAAAGAAGCTTCAATAAAAACTGCAGTGCAGTTGTTTGACGCAACGGAATCAGCCTAAAGAAGCTAAGCTGGACCCGCAGGACTCTCATTACACACCCCTGGGAGACTCACCTCCATTATTAACGCACACCCCAACATATATGATGCACACGTCTACAGTGCGGCAGCGTGGGGTTAGCTTCTTGTTTACTTGAGTTAATGACCCCTGTGTTAATTAATTTCCTGTGCTGGGTGTTAATGATGCCAGACTCAGCTCTGACTCTTCACGTGTAGGCCAACATGGGAATTATAGAGGAGAGGGGAGGAAAACAGGAGTTGTACATAAAAGGAAGTGTGCGAGTGTGACTTGTCACAGCAGTGTCAATGACAATGACAGCTGGGCTCAAGCTTCCTGCAAAAATATTCTGTTGTGATGTTTAAAGACACTCCTGGAGCTTTCTCTGTGTGTGTGTGTGTGTGCGCGCGCTTGCTCGGCATATGTGGCTGTGTGTATCAGCACTGCAGGGGACATATTCTGGCAAGACTGAGTGTGTGTTTTTGTGTGTTGGGGTGGGGGGGGTGGTTGCAAATGGAGTGGCAGATGAGAAAGGGGAGAGGACGGATGGTGTGTTGAGGTTTTAATTTCACCCAGAGGGCGCGTTGTCACTCCATCACTGCCAGTGACACCTTGAACGTCCCCGGGGCTCAAGTGGGGTGGCGGTCTGGAGTCGACTTCCAGACCTCCAGGGCTGCGCTTGCTGCTCACACCCATAGACGAGCTCTAAAAGTGGGTTTCTCCCGCTGCTGTGTCTGGGCAGATGGGTCTTGAGGCTGGAAGGTTGTTGTGTTTTTATTTGTTGCCAGGCTCGTGTGCGTGCGTGTGTGGTAAATGCTGGAGCTTGCGTGGATATTGGCGTATTATGTAAACACATTCATGCTAAAAATGTCATCACAATAATAAAAAAAACAGCTACTGAGCATGCATGCTTTTTGTATGTATACAGATTTGACATTTATTATCCCGTCTTTCTCTCCTCAGTGTTGTCATGTCTCTTTTATTCTCACCATCTCTGTGTCTATTGTTGTGGCTGTATCAGTCCATCTCACTGCCTGTTATTTGGAGGCGAAGCACTATCACAGCTTACAGCTGGCCGCCTGTGATTCAATTCTGACAGATCTACAGCTTTCAATGCAATCTCCTCTATTTTTGTCTCACCCATTTTTCTGCCTATCTCCACCCCCTCTTTCTTTTTCGGTGTCTTTTCTCTTCATTCCACTCCTTCTATCTCCTCTTTTTTTATTACTTTCACCTTCATACTTCCAATGCAGCCAATCTCCTTGCTTGTATTGTTTCTTAACGCACATCTTTCTATCTCAACTCTTTCATGCGATCCTCATTTTCTCCTTTCATGTTAACCATTTTCTCAACCATATGGTTTCTATTACTGCCTTTTTCTCTTTTCTTGTAGGTATTTCTTTGACAGTTTGCCCTCTTTTTCAGTTAAATTTAAAATGCTTTATTGCTGTCGTGCGTCATGAAACTCGATCTCTCTCGTCTCTCCTCCACTCTCGTTCCCTTTCAATTTTCTGCACATCTTTATCATCCACAGTGCATATCAGGTACGCTTTATCCTACCAGGCAGAGAAATGAGAGCTTTATCACTTTGAGCAAATCCGTGTTGAAACAAACATCAAACTACGCAACTTCTAATTTGGGAAGAGACAAGCAATTAGCTGCTATTACATCCTCAAATCTGTGTGCAGAGGCAAACCTAATCTCATTAATCATGAACAATGGGGGCAGTAATAGAGAAGCATGTTTATGCAAATTCCCCCACACAGTAATCTCCTCCATGCTTAATAGCCAAAACAGTGGTGGCGCCTCAGCAAACAATCCTCCCCCTTCTTTTTCTCCGCTCAATCGTTTGACTTGCTTTTATTTCCCCCATCTTTTCTCTTTGTTTCTCTCTTTTTTGCTTTTCTTGCTTTGATGTCATTTCCCTTTATCCCACCTTCCTCTGCTTTCATGAAGTATGAACCAGAATATTCAGAGTCTGTGGAAAAGTATTGATCCTAGTCTCTGCCGAACCTTTCAGTTTGATAGCAAATCACCCCAAGGTTGTCCTGTAGGCGATGGGACTTTGGGTTTTACATCTCACCATCCACAGCTCATTCCCCTTCTCCTCCATCAATTCCCCTTGTTCCTTTTTTATGGCTTTCATTTACATTTTTATTGTTTCATTGCTATCTTTCTCTCTTTCTTCCCCCCATAGTGTCTGTTTACATTTGTTTCTTCATTTCTCCTCCTCTTAACTTTGTGGGTATTGCTATTTTTTCCCTGTAGTTTGTGTTCTAGCCCTCAGTCCACTAACCCTATGTGATTCAGGACTAAATATAGCTGAGAAGGGCATTATAAGATTAAGTCCCTGCATCCTCTTTTTCCTTCATTCTCTCTCCGGTGCTCCTCTTTCTTTTCCATCTTTTCTTCTCCCTTTTACTCTCAAATAAGTTTCAGATGCTGATGCTGATGATAGCGCTGTGTAAAGCCTGGGCAGGATGGATCAAGGGTCTGAGTTTGGTCAAGTACAACTTAGTAGTAGGTAGTATTTCCACTTTGTGCAACTTTATACGTTTTTCTTCTCTTCACTTCTCTTACTTTGTAGACTAATATTTTAAACAGAAAATGTATGATGAGCTATAGAACAAGACACAAGTTGTCATATTTTAAGCTGTCCTTACCCCACATGCAAGAGTCTGTTACACTGACAAAATGAGTCAAAGTCAAAGTATGCCAGAATCCAAAATACAAGAAAGATATAGCCTCCAAACGGACAAATACAGTAGAAAGTATATTTATGCTGTTAAATCACTGAAAATATGAATACAGTTTGAAACATTTAATTAAAAAATTATTTTAATCTTGTTTTTTCAGCTTGTGTTACTATGAATAAAACATGCTCAGTGTATTCACCAGTGCAACAGACCCCAGAGAGTTAATGCAACACTAATCCAATAGTATAGTATATAGGAAACTCTCTGAAAGATGCCTATTGGGTACTTTAGATTGTATTATTTTATATCTCATAATACTTGTATGAATTGAGTATTTTTACATTGTGGTGTTACTACTTTTAATTAAATAAAGGATCTGAGTACTTACTTTATTGTTGCTGGTCATTCTTTACATATTCATATGATATTTGTTGTTATTGTGTGTATGCAGCTCATATTCGTTTATTATGTGTCGGGGGTTCCCTCCCTTTGTGATCTTTTCCCCTGGAGACACACGTTAAAGGAAAAAAGAAAAAAGAAATGACAAATGACAAACAAATGAGGATAAACTGTGCAGTTACAAAACAACAACTATCATCATCAATTCATTAACTTAACAGTCATCACACTTACTGATCCTAATGTGGGCTATCAATAAGGATCTGTACCTCTGTTTTAAGATATGTATAGATAAGTATATCATATTTCTAACAATGGTGATTTCGTATTAAAAAGAAAGAATTATTGAATTTGATGTTTGTTCATAAATAGTCTCTCAGCTAACTTGTTATAAGTGCGGTGGGAAGGGTTGAAGGAGGAGTATGTGGATGTGTGTGTGTGTGTGTGTGTTTGCCTACAGACAGAAATGAGCTCAGTATGTTTGCTCTGCATTGTGGGGAGCTGTCCATTGTCACTGGTGCTGCTGAGAGTGGATTACCGCTTGCCCACTTAAAAGGGGAGGGGATGAATTTGATAAGCAGGAGGGACGAAAAGCAGAAGTAGAAGAAGAAGAAGAAGAAGAAGAGAGAGAAAACCAAGAAGAGCTCATTAGATCGCTTTATTACAGCAATCCCAGGAGCTGACTGCAGACCGAACGGAAGTTTCCTGGGAAGTTGTATTGTTAGAACACTTCTAACAGGCTGTAGTTGTCTTACCTGGACTCTGAGTTTATTTTTTAATACACACTTAATCCCTCTCTCTTTCTCTCGTATTCCCTCTCTCTACAGGCACATCATGCTCTCAAGTAGTCACTAATTTGGATACATCCAGAGGTGGGATGGAGGAGGCGCAGGAGGAGGAGGAGGCGGAGTGGGGGGAGATAAAAGCAGGGGGAGATCTCCGCTTCTTTTTTTTTTTCTCTCTCCCTCCAGCTCCGCAGACGAAAGGCGACACAGTAAGAAGAGTGCCCTCTCCTCTGCTTCTTTCACTCTGTTGGACTCATACACCACCAAGTTGTATTGATTGCCACTTTGAGCTGGAGAGGGCTGCTGCGGCTGCTGATTTGGACCTGGAAACCCCTGTCCTGCCCTGGACCTGCTCAGCCCGCTGTGTCCTAGGTCTCAGTCAGGATGACGGGATGTGCCAAGCGCTGCAAACAGGGACTTGTCAAGTTTGCCTTGTCCCTGCACAAACTGGTCACTGGGACTCTAAATAAAGGTACGTAAGTGCACGAACATGTCTTTGTTCAAGTGCAAATTTGTATGTATGTGTGTAAGTTCCTGTATATTAATTCATATAAGTTGCACACACTGAAAGTAGCCCTTATATGTGAGTGCCTCCAGTGTGTTGTGAGCAGTTATATTGTAGCAGTCAAGGCCACAAATTAACGTTAGCAACACGAAAGCAAGAGTGAAAATCCAACCTCATCTTTCATCTTCAGTTCCTACAACTCTTTTCTTTGCTCTCGTCCGTCTCCCCTCTTGTCTGCAGTTGACCTCGTTCTGCTCAGTATGTTCTCCAGAGGGAGGAGTGAAGGAGACAGAGATGAAGGGAGTAAGCAGCTAATAGAGAGGAGAGATAAAGTTGATATAGAGCAGAGTGTGTGTGTGTGTGTGTGTGTGTGTGTGTGTGTGTATGCACTTGTGATGAATGTGAGTAATAAAAAACATGTCGGTGTGGCAACGGGGAAGAGGAGCCGTACTCACGAGGCTGAAAGGAAGGGGAGGGTTTTACTATTGTGATACATTAGTTGTTATTTGGTGTGTGTGCCTCTGTGGTGTGTCGCCTATATGTACGGGTCATGTGTTTTCGTGTGTGCACGCAACATTAAAGTGGTATCTTATTTTGGTGCTTTTATTGTTGAAGCAGGGAAATACACACAAATACATGCTTCAGAAACTGTATGCAGCACAGCAGCAGCCTGGAGGCACAAACACACACACGCACACACACACAAACACACACACACACGCGCGCACACACACACACACACATGCACACGTACATTTACAGTATAATGCTTTTTGAGCCAGTTGACATTTTATCTGGAGGGATGAGAAACATCAAAGAAGTCAGTCACATACATACAGTACATGCACAAAGACATACTCAAAAGCACACACACACACACACACACACACACACACACACTCTCTCTCTCTCTCTCTCACAGTGTGTGGATGGCTCGAGCATTCAGCCACTATTGGTAGATTTGCCCTCAAGGTCTCTCTCTCTCTCTCTCACACACACACACACACACACACACACACACGCTGTTGAGGTTTGGTTGCGTAACAAACACACACACACACACACACAAATGACTCCTTAGAAGAAAACCTGATACTGAATGTAGTCAAAAAAGGAAGCAACTGAAAACATGAACTCTCTTTCTATCACACACACACAAAGAAATAAAATACACACACACACACACACTGCATGCACTCAAGATGTATAAAACACACATGGCACTAATACAAGTCCATTAAAACACCCACGCAGACAACACGGAAATGATGCTGCAAGAGGTCTGGGTCTGCACAACATCATTTAAAAACACACAAATAAACACACGCACGTGAACGTACACGTACCCACAGGTCTACATCTGCTCTTTTTCAGAGCTCCAGTGGGAGTGGGAACTACATCTGCAGCAACATCAGATTAGACCACGGCCATGAAGGCAAGCTAGACACACACACACACACACACACACACACACAAACACACACACACACACACACACACACACACACACACACACACTCACACAAATTTCAGCTTCTTAAAGGGCCATTACAATTATCTTGTACAAGTATCTATGGATTGTATTCACTACCCATCTCTATTCAGATTGGGACATTGGTGTTTTAATTGGGCATGACGAGAAGCCGCACTGTTCCCTGTTTGTTCAAACTGATGAACACCAAGAGCGGAAACAGCTAATTACATACAGTTCTGCTGTTATCATTTAATGTCAAACAGGTAATATTGAGTTTGAGGACTTTAACTTAAGTGTTTATTGAATGCTGTGGTCCATTTCAAATAGCTTTCCGACACTGTCTGCACCAGAAACTGGATAGTAATAAACTTGTTAGTTATGAAGCCATTTGCTGTAAATGGAACAAGAGTCTAATCAGATGTAGTTCTTCCTGGCTTCATGTTTTCTAATGGTGCCTAATGGTGTGTAATATAGGAATATTTAGTTGTTCTAAGGATCAATTTTACAGATAGCTGATAAGAAAAATGCTGCATACTCCTACGGGCTGTGTAGTAGAACCCTTTCTGTTTCCTCTCAGTCATCTTTCAAATACAAAAACTACTGCAGCTGCGCCTTCTCCCATTACTCTTCTAGAAAGTTTGACAGTTTGTCTTGTACTCACTATTGAAAAATAATAGATGTGGCTCTCTTTATGAGCTGTAGGCAAAAATACAAAGGTCACAGTGTAAGTAGTCAACTTCTGTAAAAGCCAAAGTACAATAGCCCAAACATTTAATACAAACCTTCCGTTCAGAATAAATGTATGATTAAGTAAAATGTCTCACTGACTGCATTTTGAAGGTATTGATGCATCCATGCACCCATCTATGCATCCACTCTCTATCACAGCCACCAAATCTTTTTCTTCCATTAGATGTTGACATTAAAGGGCAAATAGAGCCCTGTAGCCTGGCTGCCTTCTCAACACTTTGCTGTAAGTTATACACTCTTTCTTAGATGACCTTTAACAGTCAGCGTTTTAAGACACATTAATAACCTGTGGGGGAAGAGTGGTGTTCTTTCTCTACTCTTGGTAGCATCAGGAACTTTACACAAGCACCTGCATGAAGGCTGAAGGGGAAAATACTGACAGGACATCATATGCTCAAAAGTTTTAGCTCTGTGTAGAATGACAGAATGTCAGAGCAGCATTGACCTCTGCTGGTGGCTCTGAGAAAATGCAGGTTAACAGAAAGAAAAGCAGCTATGCCGACCTGACATGTTTTAGCTGTCAAGCTGTGGCAGGAAAGCTCACGTTTCTTAAACTCAGACACTTTGCAGATCTTAAAACAGCATAAATAATGTATGTGATTGATCAAAAACAAATTACTTGGTTTGAGAGGAATGTGCATGGCAAAGAAGCAAAGGGTCTAGACTAATGAAAAAAAAAATCATATTTCATTGAAAGGGGTCAATTGAGGAACATTTATATGGAGCGAGGAACAAAAAATGTGTAAAACACTTTGTAAGTTTAACTTTTTAAATGTTTTTAAATGTTTAAAATTACTTTAACTGACACTTATAAACATGACTTGTTGGCATTGTAACAGAGGGGGTAACCGTTTTGTCTCATTTTACTTTTTGTTTTCTGTTTTATTCCAACCTTTTGTGTAATTATGTACAGATGTAAATACATTTTAATTTCAAAAATCATGTTGAAAAGACCACACCAGGGCTAAGACCCAAAAATATAACGCTTCCTGTTTCATTGCAGCGAAAGCCATTTATCCTACATGCTTCCTGTAAAACTCTTGTTTGTACTATGAACTACTGTGTATTAAAGCCATAAACATCAGTCAACAATCTTACAACATAACCACACTAGCTGAATTTCTTATTTCTATGCCCACTTCTTCTGGCGGCAGACTGATTAGATCAAATCCCGTTCATCGCTTTGGTTTTCCTTTTAGTTTGTCGCTGACTGTCTGTCACTTTCTGCACTGCCTCAGCCCTAAACTTCTCTTCAGCTTGCTGTCATCTCTGAAAACCCTGTAAACATCCTGTCAAGCCAAGCCAGGCTGTAAACAGACTGCATGATTTCACTTATCCTGTCTGTGCAGCCTGCCTTCAGGTGCCTCACACTGTCATTCATATCCAACCGGCCTGGATGCACAACAGTGTGCTCTGTGGTGGCCTGGGCACATGGAATAGCACCTGAAGCTATCGGCAAACAAAAGAATATTTGGCTGAAAATCTACAGCAAAACACAGAAAATACAGCTGAATCCCTTCTTTTCTTCAGCCAGTGTAAAGCAGCCTCCGGCCACTTGAATCTCATATTAGTTTAAATCCAACTCACCTTGCATCCCATTGTTTTGTCTGTTTCACCACCTCACACTACTTAAACTGCCGTAAATATTAACTCTGATCTTCTGAAACCTACTCAAACCTTTCTACATTTGCCCCTGGAGGTTCTTTGGTAGTCGGAAACAAACCCCCATTTAGAGGGAACTCTCCTGGGGGAACAAAACAAGACACGTAAAATGTGCTCCTCTCATTCTTCAAAGCACTCTTCTGAAGGAACGTGCAGTTTTAATCATCCTTCTCCTCCTTCCTGTCTGTATGCCAACTTGACGGGAAGAGCTCATTTTCAAAAAGGGAAGAAAAGCAAACTATTGTTCATTGATCACAGCAAAACTCCACCGTCCTCAATTTTAATGGGGCTCACAATATCTGGGTATTAACTTCTGTAATTATTATTTTAAAGGGCTTATTTTAATGTCAAGGCTGATTGTTAATGTTTCATTGGAAACGTTTTTTGATAAGGTAACATGTTTGACCAAAACTCACAATTTTATGCTTCTTTTCTTCCCATTTGTGCACAGCAGGGGGCATCAGATTCCTCTCCCTTTTTACTGTAATCCCACATTGACAGGGCAGATCAGAACAAAAGTGAAGTGTGGAGTTTGAACCAAATGAAGCATTAAATATTCAGCATCTCAAAGTGCTTGCTGATGAAGCAGCTGTTGGTTAATGAATGATGACGGACACTGAGGTAGATCTTAAAACTGAGGAATTCACCAGCATCGGCCACGAGGACTCGGATCTGAGGTGTTTGTCATAAGTGCCTAATGAAATATTCAGCTCCTTTTTTAAATTAATCAAATATTCGCTTTAGGTTCCCCCGTTTGTTGAGTCAGGGGGACTCGGCTGCAGTTTTGTATTCAGAGAAGATAAGGATGGAGAGTAGGATGGATGAATACAAAATTAAGGATGGAAGTGTGTGTGTGTGTGTGTGTGTGTGTGTGTGCGTACATGACTTCACTCTTTGCACATAGGTAAGTGAGCACATGTTTATCTTTGTGCACACAGGCTTTGATGTGGATATGAGGGCTTTTACCATGGTGCGCTCTGCACCTGCCTGTGCACTGCTGCTTAGCTTCAAAATGCTGTCATATCACATTTAATGCGCCATAGAGGGCACAATGCATAGAGGGCACAATGCATAGAGGGCATAATGCATGTTTAATACAAGATATAATGCACGATAACTCAAAAGGCTCCCAGGGGAGGAGACACTGCTCTTCCTCCCCCAACACTGTAATCAATCCCCAAGCTGCATATAATTAACACATCACTCCCATCTGCTGAGGAGAGAGGAAAAGAGACAGAGAGTGGAGATTCAATAGAGGTGTTTGTATTCAGTTCACACAAAGCACCGGAGGTAAAGACATAAGGCTTTCCTGCAGATAACAAAAATGTAAATTGCATGTTAATTTGCACTTTTGAAGAAGTGACTGTCTGTGTCCAGGAATAGTAGTGCAGGGTGACAGGGCTCGAGTACAGTAACACCCACAGGCAAGGTGATACTGTCTGTAAAACATTTATGGCAAAATACAAACAAAACAACAACAAAAAAACAGTAAATATTTTAACCAAGCTGAAAAATGAATGGATCAACAGCTTGGTGTGACTGTGTTTCTTGCTGGTTTATGTCCTGTGCAAGCTCACCTCAATCTGACCGGGTTTTAAAGAGCTCTGTCTTAAAGAGCTACATCGACTACATTGATGGTGGCCGCAAAGTGGAGTTTTTCACATCTTGACAGGTCACATAAAGCATGTGGAAATACAGCAGTGAATTCTGTGGAGAGATTCACTGTGGGACAGAAAAACAGCTGCCATGGCCTTGAGGAGTGAAATAGACTGTTGTCATGGAGAGAAAAGCTCGAGACAATACACACTCACAAATAGAGGCCCTTGTGAGATTAAATATAATATTGGTACCACCGATCAGTCTGTTAGTGACCAGCCATCTTGTTTTGAATCAGTAAAAGGGTCAACACAGCCAAAATACTGTATGAAAAAGAGACTTTCTCACTCTTTTGTATGTAGCCACGTTTTGGTTTTCATTTCTGTGAATGGCATTTAGTTTGTGGTGCTTCTTAAAAATTACATTCAACTGCCATGTTAGCGGCCATGTGAGGCTGTAGCTACATGCTAACATCAGCATGCTAATATGCTCATATGAGCATATATGATTATGATACCATGCTGATTCTTAGTAGCCAAATGTTAAACTTAATTCTGCTTCTTGTTAGCATGCTAGTTTGCACTAAAGTATCAGCAGTTAGCAGCAACATGTCTTTCCAGAAACAGTGTCCCATTTAGTCTGATCATGTGTCAATGTGCCTTCTATTTTCATGATTAATTGTTTACTCACAAAAAGTCTAATAAAGCCTGGTGAAAAAACTTATTTAGCTTATGTAAAATGTATTATTGTAGTGATAACGTGATATTCAACAATGTGATATGTATAACATATAATCACGTCACTAAAATAGAGTAAGAAGCTGCAAAGAGGAGTAATTCTTTCCAAATAGGAAGAATAAGACGAAGGCTATAAATAAGTGTGTTTTTATTATATTTTATGTATTTTATATGTCTTCAGCACAGAGTATCTTTTTCTGTTTTTGTCTGATGATGAACATACTACTATGAATATGTGATGCACATAAAAAAGTTAAAAGTATAATACGGCTGTCAAAACAGAGGAGAGTGGAAAAGTGCCTGATGAGGCCTGTCTGAAATGTTTATCATCGTGGGAGTGTGTGGGTTCTTCTACTACTAAAAGACAAGAAAGGGAATAGTTTTTTATTTCTAATTATCATCACAAAGTTACCTCATGGTATTCTGAGTTGCAGTGATGGAATACGAGTGTACAATAAGCTTTGAGAGTGTCAGGAGTCCTGAAGGGAATTAAAGTAACTTTTAATTAAAATGCAGCCTTAATCGTCATTACGTATTTAGTGTGGTTAACAATCTCAGTGTTTGTTAGACAAAGTTTGTTTGTTGTCTATGGAAAGCTTTGAAACGCAAAGGCAATTTGAACTGATCAGCAAACATATCTATTGATCTGTTACTTTATTGAAAACTCTTTTGTTCCCTTTGTTCTGTAGGAATGATGACTCACTTTTTGCAGTGATTTGATTGGTCAGTGGTGGGGCTTTGCTGTCTGACCAGCAGAGTCCAGACAAGTCCCCAGCACAGAACCAGCCCTCTTGTTTGGCATCTTAGTGTCACTGGCCCTGACGCTGCTGCCCCAACAGATGGTTGCAAAGAAAATTGCACAACAGACTGGTAAAAGCTATGTAACATCTTGCTTCGCATGTTAAAGGACCTGAGCTTCTTTAGGAAGGCTGCTATGTCCCTTCTGACAGATGGTGTTCAATGTAGTGCTAGTTCCCCTGAAGTCCATGACCGCCGTTCGTCTTGGTGATGGTTGTTTCCACACCACTCCACAAAGCGGTCCAGCACTCTCCTCTCCCCCACTGACATGACGCACAACTGCAGAGTCATCTGAGAATTTCCGCAGATGGCAGGACTCCAGGTCGTTCTGGAAGTCTGAGGTATACAGTGTAAAGAGGATTTCCTTACCCTGATTCTCCTTCACCTTGAATCCCGTGATTGTTTTCATCCCTGCCCACGCATCCCTCACGTTGTTGTTCTGGAGCTTGTTCTCCAGCCTCCTCTGATATGCCTCTTTGCTCTCCCTCAGTCTCACTTTCAGCTCTCTCAGTAAATCTCCCCTTTCCTGAAAGCTCCATCCTTCCTGTTCAGCAGCTCTTTCACGTCGCTGGTGATCCAGGGCTTGTTGCTGGGGAAGCATCACACTGTCTTGGTGGCACTGACATTATCCACACAGAAGTTAATATACTCTGTTATGGAGTCTGTCATGGAGTTGATGTAATCTCCATGGGGCTCAGGGAGTACATCCAAAGTCTGTGACCTCCAAATACCCCAGCAGACTCTCATTTGCTTTCTGTGACCAACTCCTCACAATCCTTGTGGTCACAGGTGTGGTCTGATTTGCCAAGATTGGGAAGGGCAGTAGAGCTGTACACATCTCTGACATTTGCATAGAGTAGATCCAGCCTTTTATTTTCTTTGCGGGGCAGGTGACAAACTACTGAAAGGTCGGAAGTGTAGTAGAGAGAGAAGAATGATTAAAATCTCCAGAAATTGCTATGAAGGCATTTGGGCATTTGTTTTGTGACTGAATTGCTCCGACGATGATGTGATGATGTGAACTCCTTTGGCAAATAGTATGGACTCAAACTCATACGGCTTACAGTTCAATATTTGGGCTACAGAAAGGCTCCTTAACAGTGCAAACTGTAACAATGTCCAGGATTACACCATCTGTTGTTCACTAGCCCTGCGATCCCCCCTCCTCTCTTCGGCCCGTACTAGCTTCATGATACCAGCGAGTTAACTGAGTTAAGCCCAAAGATAAAACTGGATAAAACATTCATCTCACTTCGTGTTACAGGCCCCTGGTGAATGTTAGTCCAATATTTACTTCTTTTAGGTCTTTTGGTCTTCATCAACTCCTGAGGGCAAAATCTGGCTGTTAAATGTTTAAATGTTCACCAGCTAGTTAGGCCTACTAAATTCGTCAGTTGTTTGTCAGCCATTTGGTGCTGTAGTGTAGCCTACAGTGGGTTTAAGCAAAACAGTAAAATTGATGCAGTAAAACCAAAACAATGCTCAAATGCTCTATCGAACTGAGATAACAGTGTGCAATCATAGAACATCCAATAAATATCCATGTTTGAGAAGCTTGAACCAACGATGTTTGCGATGACTTAACAATTAATTATCAAAAGTGTTGAACTGATTGAAGTGCTGATTAGCTTTCTAAATAATGAATCAATTATTCATTTCAGTTCTGTACTGAAGCAATGGTCCCACTGAATTTGATTACAATTTCAATGTTTTAGCACCACAAGCAGAGTTCCATTGACCTCCATTGTACAGGCTTCTGCAGCAGAAATCTCAGATATGGACCTTGGACAAACAAAACCAGTCTGCATGGCTTGATACCAATAGACCTAAGTGATGATGATATGTATCAGCACTTGTAGCACCATGCCTTTTTCCTAGCAGTCAGGCCTTGTTGCACAGCTAGTAGCAGCTGAAGCGTGGTTGGCTTTGTTAGAGGTAAACCGACATGCGATTGCTTTTTTGCAGCAGAAATTGGCTGATCTCAGCGGCGTTACACCTCATGTCCTGTCAGGATCGCTGAGCTCGTCTCCTCCGCTCCTCATTCTGTTTGCTCTGATGATTCTGAGCCCATTTGAGTCAGTTAGTGTCCAGGTGAAGATTTCACTCTTCCCCCCTTTTACTCCATCTCTCTGTGCTGTCTTCCCTCCCTTCCTTTGTTCTACACTGCCATCTTGTTTGTGCCATTTTACTCCCTCCTTCCATCTACCCTCTCCCTCCATCCACCCCTCCTCACCTATCACCTCCATCTATTTTGTCCTCCCAATTTTCTGTTTGCTTCTCCCTATCCCTCCCTAACCTCCCCCTATCTATCTTGCTCTCCAAATTCTCCACTCTTATTTGTCTCGCTCTCTTCTCCTCTCTTCCTCCAGTTATTGCACCCCTGTTCTCCTTCCCTCCTTGCTTCCCTCTCCCAATTCTGTCATCGCCCTCTTCTCCTCTCCTCTGTGTGGTCATCTCTTTGACAGTTTCCATCCAGCGTTCGTCTGATACGAGACGGCAGAAACTAACCAGCCAATTTATTATTCACCGCCTTCTCGCCACTTTTCCTGTGCTTGTCAACACCTTCTTTCTCTGCTGTCCTTACCCTACATTCATCCTTCTAGACAACCATCTCAATCTAGTAAAAGGTCCATTGTGTAATGGTTAATAAATGATGAGCGAGAGGTAGGCTGGCACTCAGAATCATTCACAACACCCTGGACAGGACTAAGTAGCAGCACAAACGATGTCAGGCTTAATGTCTTGGAAGAGTTTGGCGCTCAGCCTAATGCGATGAACCTATTGCTGTTCAGTGTTACTGCACAGATAGTGCAGGTCAGCAAAGCTATTTTGGTTTCCTTGTTTAAACCATGTAGAAGCTGCGGTAATGTCTCAACTGCTTGGTTGTTGTTTATGTTTGTCAGCAGAATATCTCAAAGACATATGCTAAGCTAGCATAACGTAGAGTCTTTTAGTCGATTCACAGCAGCAGAACAAGCATAAATGTGAACTTTGTCCAAAAAAGGAGTCTCAGAACTTTTAATTTTTCTTGTAATTTGTATCAAATTTCCAGGAACAATGACAGAATTAATTGTCTCAGGATATGTCCCCAAGATGATTTGTTTTTCTGTAGGAATTATGACTCTTGTCTGTCGGAAGCAAAGAAGGAAGTTGCTCGACGCTATTATGTCTGTACGCAGACAGAGGACATCAGGGTGGTTTGTCAAAGCAAGATGAGACAACTGTTTGTTTCACGTTTACAATGTGGTTTTTTCAAGTTACTTTTGTAACTGTGATTTGTAATGGTTTTGGAAGGTAGCGACGACTGATGCCATGTCGTTCTGGAGGACAATGACACACAACGTATTTAGTTGTTCAAATTTCTGTTATTCCACCGTTTCCTTCGGCAAATGAAACTTCTAGGTGATAACATGTAGTAATAGGCGGTGATGTTCTAAACATAGTCTCTGATCTTGAATGTGAATGTCCTCCTTGATCTTTCTCCGTCTGTCCACTGATTCCTGGTCAAAGTCTTTAAACCCTTCCCAATTGATGTCGTGACCTCTTTTGGTCTGATGTTCACAGACAGCTGATGTTGTCTGTTTCCCAAATTCTTTTACTGCAGCGTCAGTGGAGTGTCCACAACAGGCATCGCAAGTGACACTCAAGTCTTCTTCTTCAGGGTTGTCCTACATTTACGCTGTAAGCTGAGATCCCATTTGTTATCACTGATCAAAGTTCTGTGCTAACATCAGACTAACATCAGATGTATTTAAATCACATTACATTTAGGCATTTACCAGACGCTTTTATCCATCGCGACTTCCAAATAAGAGCTATACATAAAGTGCATAGAACCATGATGGAAAACAACAAGATGTCTCATTAGACTTGTAAGGGCTGGTGATGAATCACAAGTGCTGTGAGTAAGTACATCGCTGCCAATGGCAGAATCCAAAAGAGCATTAAATCTAGGAACAGATTATCTTTGTACATTATCAAATACAATACATTCAAACTAAAATACAATTCCGCTATAATATTGTACAATATGCTATACTTTAGAGAAACAATGTGTCATTTAAGTGCTGTTTTATTCCCGGAGTCTTTAGTCTTTTCTTGAAAGTGGCCAGACAGGTTGTTTGTCTGACGGATGTGGGGAGATGGTTCCACCACTGGGGGGCCAGACAGGAGAAAAGTCTTGAATGTGAGCGGGCGTCCCTGAGAGA
>JAVQJD010055735.1:0-13803 GCA_036023655.1 Nannoperca australis
ACACACACACACACACACACACACACACACACACACACACACACACACACACACACACACACACACACACACACACCTATAGTCTACTACTGTCTATTTTCATAGCATCATATGAAGATTAAGGCTTGTGATCAGAAAAGTTTAAGACTTTTTTTATCTTGTGACTCTACGCTCTTTTTCCTTGGCCACAAGTGTCGGGCAGGGGAGTTTTTTAGTTTCTTTCTTGAATGCAATGTTTCGGCATTACAGTAAAAAAGGAAGTAACACAAATCCATTCTCATAGATGGACAAAGGTCGGGTCATGTTGGTGCCCTGTTCTTCCTCGTTGTCTCAAACAATTTAACAGCTGACATTTTGGGTATTTTGTATTCTCTGTTTTCCAGACACACAATGTCTCTCAACGCCTCCCTGCTGCTTCACATGTCCAAGACTTCCCAGGATGACCAGGCGACAACTGTGAACATCGTAGCCATCACGGAAAACATCTACATGGTCCTCCACTCGCTGACCATCGTGCTCGGCATCACAGGGAACTCCCTGGTGATCTGGGTGGCCGGATTCAAGCTCAAGGTGGATATCTGTGTATAATGACTTAAATAAATGATTCCCTGACGCTCATCGTCCTGATTATGTTGCTCCAACTTCCATAAACAGAGATTAACAACACGTATAATGGACCAGACCATTAAACACACCTACTGTTATATATCCTGCTCCATTTTTATCTCTAATCTCTAATTAGTCAACGTCAAAAACTCTTGAGATATGGAGTTTCACTCTGATGTGCACCACTACAATATGTGGAGATCTCCAACGCTTGACAGACATGTGATGCATAGTTACGGTTGTCCTCTTCTTCTTCTTATTCCCTTTCCTTGTTTTCTGCCTCCTCAGCCAAATGTCACCAACGTCTGGCTGGTGAATCTGGCGATAGCAGACCTGATCTTCTGCTTCACACGAATCTTCTCCCTCACTAAGAAGCTCTTCTATGACCACTGGCCCTTCGGCATCTTCCTCTGCAAGTTCAACGGCTTCTTCAAATATGCCAACATGTTCTGCTCCGTCTTCCTGCTGGCTGTGATCAGTGTGGACCGCGTGCTCTGCGTCTGGCAGCCCGTCTTCACCAGGCGACGTCGCACCCTGTGTGCCGCCAGGGTGGTGGCCGCCTGCGTCTGGACCTTCGCGATCATCTTCAGCTCCCCGTACTTTGTGTCCCGCCAAGTCTACGTGGGGAAGAACAACCTGACTAAGTGCTCTTTGGACACGAAGGGGGCGATGAACCAGGACAGCAACACTTTGCTGGCCATCTACTGCATCCGCTTCCTGTGTGGCTTCATGTTGCCCTTCATGGTCATCCTCATCTGTTACATCTTGACCGGGTTTGGCATCCGACGCACCCGCTTCGCAGGGAAGTCCCGCCCCCTGCGTATATTAGCATCGTTGGTCATCGCGTTCTTCCTGTGCTGGGCGCCGTACCACTGCCTCCTGCTGGTGAAGATGGTGGACAATAAGAACACGGTGGTGAAGATCTGGCAACCCGTGGCGTCGGGCTTCGCCTACTTTAACAGCTGTGTGAACCCGCTGCTGTACTTCTGCATGGGGCTGAACATGAAGGGGCGGTTCCAGCAGAGTCTGGCGGGGGTGTACAGGAGAGCTCTGGCGGAAGAGGACGCACAGACGACCCAGTCCAACGAACGCTCTCTGGACGACAGCACGGGGTCGAGACACACTACTGTTGTGGTGGCAGGAAGGAGTCACACATCAGTGGCTAAAGTCTGACACCTTTGAGTGTTAAAGTAGCATTCTGCAGGCTAACACAGCTTTACAGAAAGGTTATTTATATCAAATCACTCAGATTGATCATTGGACAGCTCAGTTGTTAAAAAAGAGGCCTTCGGATATAAAACTACTCAAATATTGACTTATGTTTGGCACATAACAAGTGATATCAGAGTAATTACCAGACCGAGACCAGAACTCGGAAAACGTTTTAATTTCTAAAGCATACAAGTAACTCTTTAACACCAACTTTGCTGGAGATTTGGAGGTGTTAGTTGTATAAAGTTGTGCATTATCAATACGTATATTTCATGTTCTTGTTTATGAAAGTGTTCACAGTACTAGTATTGGTACTGTAACATCTGTAAAGTGCCACGGGCGACGCAGCAGGGTGACGCAGATGAAACTGATTTCCTTCCTGTTGATTTCATGTAGAGATGTAAAACTTTTCCTCACAGTGACATCACAAATATCAGGAAGCGGCCTTTATTTTAGTTTTTATCACATTGAAATGCTTTGTTTTAAAATATCTTCTTGGTGTGTTCACACGCTTTCTGTCTGTCTTCTGGGTGATTTCTTTATTTAACTCATCAAAACAATCGTTTTCTGCAGGAAGAAGCCTCCGCACACTGCTGTATTACATCTGATGGCGACTTGTTTAATAGATTACCTCTCACACATTTGTACATTAGTAGCATAGAAACACACTGCTGTGGTTCTTCTTTCTATTGTAGTTTAGACCACTGAGCATAAGTATTATTTCTTTCTCAGGCTGCAGTAAGTTCTTGTAGCTGCATTTCTAAAATATTAAAAAATGCACTTTTAGAAAAGACAACCAAGGGTTTTTTTGGGGGGGAAATATCTGAAATATTGAACAGCTGACTTCACAGTGAAGACACTGCCTGGATACATGTTTAAAAAAAGATCGTGGTGCATGTGCAGTGTACTGAGGTTAGATTCACAGTTTCCTCAGCGGGGTGAGTGTGAAGCAAGCGGAAAGGACGGAGTCAAGGAAGTGAGACTATTAAAAGGAAAGCCAGTTATCATGGCACTAACTGGTGACTGGGCGGGGGGGGGGTGTCACTCTGAGGGTAGATGAACTGAAACTGCACAGTGAGTCCATTGCATTTCACTTGGTTTCTATGCACATTTTCCTTTTCTATCATGAGAAATGCTTCAGTGTTTAATGAGCTGAGTCTGACTGTAACTGTGCAGAAGTAGCCAGAGCATTCAGGTCTTTAATCCTAGAAGCTGTTCAGCCAGCAAAATGAACATCGGTCCTTAGCAACCAGCTCATAAAACACACTTGCTCTGCAGATTACTCCCACATCGCCAGGATACAGTGCAATCAGACTGTTTATCTTGTCTGCTGTTTGGGTTTTATGTCATTCCTGTTCTGCTGTGCACTGTAGCAGCAGGATCACACCAACTGATGTGGATGTAAACTGTGTTGCACTGATTCAAAATGAACCGCAATGATGGAAAATACGTTTAGTTGTACTTTCCGTAACATAATAACATTACTGTGGAAATACTACTGTGAGATTAGAGAGAAACTGTGATGTGAGAGTAAAAGCTGGTGTTGGTTATCCAAGATAATGAAAAGTGTCTGTTGTAGTCTCACAGCCTTTATTCATTTCACTGGAGCCGGTCCACCGGTGCAGCAGCGATGCCACCGCAGAAGAACCAGGCGCAAAGTGCACAGCAAAAGAATAACTTTTGCTGTGCACTTTGAATTGCATCCGTGTATGAAAGGTGCTATATAAATAAACTTGCCTTGCCTGTGACACTTTTGTCAAAAATGGCAAAATGTTGAACTTCCTCCTCTGAAAAGCTGAAATATAAGACGATATAAATAGATGGAGGAAAAGAGGATGTGACCTTTTTTCCTTGTAACTGGGCCAGTTACATGGTAAACCACAATTCAAGATCTAATTTCCTTTATTTGTTCTTTAGTAAGATCAAATATAGAAGCAGCAGCTCACTGCAAAAACAGCTTGAACATCATCTGTCTCAGGTGTTGCAGTGGTTTGCAACATACATTGAAACAGTGACACATGATAATGTATTGTGTTGTATTGTACTGTTATTTGTACTGCACATGCACACACTGCCACCTGTGTATGAAGGAGTGGATTACAACACATACACAACAAGAGACGACACCTGGGAGCATACCTCCGCTCCGGCTGCACAATCCACTGACAGTGGGATTTAATATCAAAATAATTAAGAACATTACAGGATCAAAACATGCAGAAACTTCATCCAGAGGTTTTTTTAGTTTCATTCAAATAAGTGCAGTTATTCACAAAAAAGTAGCAAAAATTATTAAAAGTGACGTTGTTTAAGGTTTAAATATCCATCATATGTATCATGCAGATTTATAGAAAATGTACTACATCGATCAATTGTTTATCCTAAACTGTGCACATCAGTTCACTTCATAAATGAAAAAACTATGTTTAGTTTAGGTTTAGGTTTAAATTTAGATTTTTGTTCTGGGAAATTCTTTAGAAATGACAGTTAGATTTAGGAAACTTCATTGGAAATTAGTTATTATATATATATATATATATATATATATATATATATCTTTTGACATTAAAAATGATTTAAGTCTTTATACTCAACAGGGGGCAGCATGGTGCTGCAGTGCACGTCCTCCCACCACCTAAAGACGTGCAGGTGAGGTTAAACTGCCTGCAGGTGTGTCTGTCAGCATGTTTCAGCTGGGATCAGCTGCGTCATTGATTATTGTAAAAACAAACGCTTGACGTACAAAAAGGTTTCTTCAAAACATCTTCCGAGCGCCAACAAGTGGGCCGAGGAGGCAGCGGTACTGCCGAATGGTTGGATTCAACTAAAAACACGTAAAATGTGCTCAAGAATTCACATGAATGAAAAGGCATTGTTTCAATGAACATGTTCCGTTTAACCTGAACCTTAAAACATGTCTGAACCCTCCAGCAGTGATGAGCACCGGACAAAAAGCCTTAAACTCGGTCGAGGCAGATGACCGCCCACCTAGAGCCTGGTTCTGGTTCTGGTGCTGGTTCTGCTCGAGGTTTCGACCTGTTAAAGGGAGTGTTTCCTCCCTCACAAAGATAGCTGTACAATTACACACACACACACACACACACACAATTCAAGCACACAAACAAACAGTTGTCTGAGTTTGACAATCTGGGTCAGTAGAAAGCTTTTATAAATATCATCCTTGTCAACGTTCGATTGTTTTAGACGTCTCACACACGCGGCTTCACTTTGTTTACACCAGAGTGCCGTTGCTGTGGTTTCTGTTGAGCAGACCTGGGAACATGTAGTCGTCGCTGTCATCAGATTCATCATCGCTGACCTGCAGGGAATTCAGATGAGTAGTACACATCAGAGCTACACCCAGGACAAGAACACTTCTCTCATGACTTGACAATGTTTCCAGTCCAGCTGTAGTGTTAGAAGGGCAGGGATGCAATGTACCGCGCTTACATTCAGTCAATCATACCTTAATCTTACATGGCAGGCACAGTCTGTAGTGCTGACAAGTTAATTGGCCCTTTCATCTTTCCTCCCACTCAAAAACAAAACCTTTCATATTGATATGTGTTTCACTGTGCGTGTGCGTGTTTAGATCACTTTCAGGCAGAATCACAGTGCTGAAGCTTTCTGAGAGCAGATGTGTCTGTTTGCTGAATCTGATTTATTATCATCAAATATATCTTATTAATCTTCTATTGAGAATATTAAAAGTAAAATCTATACTGATTTTGTGCTTAACCACTTTTAGAAAGTAGTTCTGCTGCTGTGGCCCAAACGGGAAGTTTGCTGCATCATCTTCAGTTTTGCTTGCTGGTTATGATTGATTTGATGTATAAGGCAACACAGGACAACCCAGTGCAATTCTGGGCACAATCGTAGTAAAGTTAAAGGTCTGACTGTGTCTGTCCAGATAAAGGCAGGTGACGCAAGGAAGTCCAACACTTTACAACACACACTTTACACAACTTTAGCTGCTGTTAAATGATATTATGATGTAGGATGAACAAACACAGTGAAATCTTTGGTCTGTCCTACATCGTGCTGCTCACTGACAGACAGTTCAGAATCTGACAGCGTCCACAAATAAGGAAGCTCTTCACAGTGTGACTGCTGCTGTGATCCACGTCTCTGCACAAACCAGACAGGACACTGTCAGGACACTGTCTGGTTTGTGCCAGTGCTGACAATATATATAATTATATATCATCCCTTAAAAAACACATCTGGGTGTGACTTTCCACTCGTCACAACAACAACAGAGGAAGTACCATCAACAGTAACAGTGGTGATAATAGTGAAAAGAAACAGTAGCAGCACTAGTAACTGTGGCAGTAGCAGAAATCAGCAGTGATAGCTGCAGCAGGAGCATTAACAAGCAGTTGTACCTCTTTCTGTTCCTGTTTTTGTTTTTCGGGCTGGGACTCTGTATCCAGAAAGGCCACATAATGGATCAGGGTGCATGTTCTAAAAAATAAACATAAAACCAGGAAGTAAAAGTTAAAAAAGGAAAAATCTTATCTGATCTGTCTACACCTGGAACGTCAGACACGGCTATGACAAAGGTTGATTGTTACCTGTGGTACAGCATGGTTAGGAACTGGATTGAAATCAGCGAGGCAAAGGCCAGGATGAACATGAAGCCCAGCGGGTCGATGTACAAGTACTGCCCAGTAAACTGCATGTTGATGTCGACCAATGGCACCTGGATGAAGATGATCGACCCTAAGAGCTGCAGAGCGAAGGTCGTGACGAGCCAGAAGGCGTTACAAATGAAGTAGGCGAAGGTAATCTGTGCACAAGGAGAGACAGACAAACAATGGTTATTTATGACATTAAAACACAAACAGCAACATCACAGCGCTTCACAAACGTGCGATGACTCATAATGACCTTGTTTCTCAGCTCCTTGAGTTTTTCAGCCATTTCTTTCTGCTTCTTCTTGTCGTCAGGAAGAGGCTCCAGGTATTTGACTATCAGCTCTCCGAAGAACTGCTCCTCATCCTGCAGACATATACAATAAAGTGTAATACTTCATGTGTATCTCATGCTGCTTCAAAGTCAGGGGGAGGTTATACAGTTGCCACATTTAAAGGTGCATGCCAAAATATTTGTTCATTTTTTATATTTTCACATATTAAAACTGCAAAAAAGCACAAGAACTGCAAAATTATCATCATTTGACATAACTACAATATAAGATAATGTTGGGCCTGCTTGCAGAGCCGGGTTAAACACCTGATATCACTGACCCTGATAATCAATGAATGTTCACACACCACCTTCAGCTTTGGTAACAAAGAGACACGGGACAGTTTTAATGCACATGTGACTCAGAGGAAGACAATAACCTGGTCGAGCTTGTCCTCATGCAGACGCATGTCATCAGACAAACTCTGCAGCTGCGTGACCCAACCTGGAGAAACAGCAAGACGGGGGGGATATTACACAACATGAAAGTGTGTCAATCATCCATTTTTGCTAACTTCCCTCTCAATAGGACTTACACTGGTTAGGGCAGGTGGCAGCAGGCGTCTCTGGTCTGAAACTAAATCAAAAGTTAGCAGCAAACCAGTTTAGATTCAGTCAGTGAATGCACCTTCTGAACCACACTTCATATTGTTGACAACTCAGACTTTCTCTCTACTGATAATATCACAATTGCCATTCATGTTTATTTATATATATATATTTATACTATTTTGCACTGCAAATTGCCCAATGATTGTGTGAATGGCGACTAGTTAAAATTAGCAGCCGTGAAACCTTTACTGTACATATTACCAACCCTCTGATCAATGTTCCAGCTTCAGATCTCACCTCTGCTCCTCTGCAGGATGTTTCACATCCTCAATGTGTGTGTTTTGGGGCCCAGTTTCAGGCTCTGCTGCCTGCACGTTCTGGTCCTCCCTGCCGACATCGAGTTGTTCTGCGCCGTCCCTCCGACAGAGTTTACTGCAGCATTTGGACTGCGTGAAGAACCACGCCAATCTGTCTTTGGCTGCAAGAGTAATGATCGGTTTCAGCTCATCTTATGACACGATTAATGGTATCACACATTTATGGAAGAACATTACAAAACTTCTATTTCTCCAAATGCATACATGCACAATAATCTAGTATCCATTTATCAAGTTACAACTAGTGTCTACCTTTCTGTGCTTGGGTTTGTGGTGGAGCGGCTGCAGGTTTGGCAGCTCTGGCAGCCGGCGCCGTCTCTCTCGTGCCCCAGGACATGTTGTTCATGTTGACCATGGTGTAAATAGCCAGCAGCAGGTAGGCGCTGGGGATGCAGAGGATGTAAAGCAAGCCGAAGCTCACCAGGCCAACCTCCTGAGGATGCATGAGTGCAGTGATGAAGTAAAAGGAGGCAAGGGCAATGATGAAGAGACTGCTGGGAGTTATGATGGTTTTGTCCCTCACCATGTTGCCTGATGGAGGATGAACAGATGGAGAATGAGACCTTTCAGTCTTAACAGTCTGTGTTGACTGTGGAGTTTGTGTCTGACATACCGATTATGGTAATTATTGATATCATCATGAGGAATGCGTACATGACGCTCATGACTGCTGAAATACGAATCTGAGTGTCGGACTTGATCTTGAAGCTGATACCGAGGAAGATGGCAGGAGGAATCACAGCCAGGACCAAAGCAGCGTTGGAGGAGAGGTCGTGCAACACAGTCAAACTGCCTGGATGGTGGACAGGAAGCAAACAAAAGAACTGGTTTTTCAACAGTTATGTAACCATCACCTCATTTAATAAACCACATCCTTATTTATTACAACAACCCTTTATCACCTTACATGAGCAATTAATGCTGGAATGTCTTAAGTCATACTCGATATGAAATGATCCATCCACATATCAACATGTCTTCAGCCATTTAATAAGGAACCGATAACAAATAAACGTTCCAACATGATAATCAGTAGATTCAATGCACATGAATAATGAATTACATTTGCTTTACATTGCTTACATTTGACATTTGTTGTTCCTTTTATCCATTCTTCTTTTTTATTCATTTTATGGCAGAAAAATAACATTAACCCAAAAACGAGCCTGACCTGCAATCATGAGGATGACGGTGGAAGGTGCCAGGATGGACGAGGCCATGGAGGCGAGCTGGTAGAACATGTAGGGTTTGGAAATGGACAGGTTCCTCTTGCAAATCAGGGTGGTAGAACCCAGCAAGTCCACGATGTTGGCCATGGTGGATGGTCCCCATCGGCAACGCTGAAAATGGTAAGTAAACATTGTTGAGAATTAAATAGTAAAATGTTTTAATATTAGAAATGAAGGTCACATTATCAAAGTGTTTCTGTATTTCTGTAATGTCAGCTGAAGAACCAGCATGTTTCTGGTTCAGTAAATGTGGCATTAAGGAGGCTAACTGGAAAAATCCTACAGTATGTTTCAAGTTCCTGAACTAACCTGATCTGACACATAAACTCACAGCAAACACACACACACACACACACACACACACACACACACACACACACACACACACACAATCTGCTTTATGCCTCATAGATGTGATCATGGTGGACGGTGGAGGAAGCAGTGTTTTCTTAGTAATTAACATAACTTAATTTAATCAGGTAAGAACATGTTTTAGTATGTAATTACATATCTTCTACATCTTATTTCACAATGCCATAACAACCAAGAAAATACCTCGGATTATTTTGTGTTAGATAATTGTACCGTGCCCTTTTCATACCAATACATACCTGGTAATTATCTACATAATGATTGTGACTCTACACAATTGAGTTAAGATCTTCTCAGAAACCAAAACTGGCAAGGCACTCTAACAAATTTGGATCTGGTCCAAAGAGTGTTGCAAGAACAACACCATTATATCTGTCACATGCAGGCCACCTGTGCTGAGGAGCTGTACGTCTACAGTAGCAGGCGTGGAGTTAGCACAGCAAAGTGTGTGCTCATGTACTCACCTGGTTGTAAAACTCTTTAAACTCCTCCGGGGCGTTGGTGTAGGCGTCGGAGGCTGCGTTGTACTCCACTCTCCATCCCTGCTTGAGCAGCAGAGTGCACAGCCAGCGGTCCTCACCTGCAGGGACGATTACAGAGATGGTCAGGCAGGAATCAAGAGAGGGACAGAATATAAAAACATTTAGCATCTGAAACCAGTAACTTTGTGTGCTCAGTGTCTGTTTCTTATTAAGTTTGGTTTGAGCTACAGACACTGCTGAGAGTCACCAGGCATGCAGTGGAGATACTGCACAGTATAGTTGGCAACAGCACAACTTGTTCCATGTACAATTCACCTAAACATGCTTTAACATTGTGTTCTTTTATGTGATGGCCAGCTGATCATTTCTGCAGCACATCTGGTCAATTTTGAATTAAAGAAATTAAAGAAAGCAGGAAAAGAACAACATTAACAATGGCTCTATTCCATTTAGTGTCCCGGGAAGCCAAGACACGGAGTGAGCCCTGGAACTGGCTCTCCTGAATGGCATGCAGCCATCATCAATGTCCACGTTTAAAGCTATAAAGGCTCTGTTTTGAGTGACTGCTCCTCTGATTTATTCAGTCACCTTGGTCATACTGAATATGGTGTAGAGGGTTTGAGGCAATGGTGGTGTATTTTGTCATCACGTTGTCGTCCATCAGCGCCGCCGCCCTGAACAGACTGAAGCAGCCCGGGCTGCACAGCACGCAGCCGAGCACATGCTCTGCAGTCTTCTGAAGCCAGTGGCCCACTGCGTACTCAAACTTCTGGTACCACACCATGGGACCTGCCGGGGACACACACATCTGTTACTACAGGATCTGTGTGTGACAGTTTCTCTGATTTGCAATGTGTTTATTGTGTGGAGCAGCAGGGATGGAGCAGGTGGAGGATGAAAGTCAATAACTGCACTTTTTAAATCATCAAAAAATGTGCTGCCACATTTTAAATCATGTCCAGTGGTCTGGTATTGTAACACATAAAGGAACTTTGGACATCAGTTTGTTCATTTAAATACATGTTTAACCCTGACAACAGGAACCTTTCCTACATCCAAGTGGATGATTAGATAATCAATAGCTGCTGACCACCCCCCCGTACTTGTTCTTTAACTGTATTGGACCAACCTGATCCAGTGGGGTGAATCCTGCCACATGCTGCCCCGACACGTGGGTACATTTTCAGACGATCGATGAGCAACATGACAGCAGCCGGCTGGAAGACTGTGTCCCCGTCTAAAGCCAGGATGTAGGTGTTGTGCTTCTCTTTCTGTGGAAACAGGCACAGTTTTAGCTACGTTTCATATAGATTACAATATGAGTGTATGTTTGTGTTTTCGCTCATCTCACCCGAAGATTTCTTTTCAGCTCATCCTCGTCCCCTCCTTTCTCCCACATTTTGAAATACTTGGTGGCAACTTTCCAGCCCAGGAGATAGTACAAGTACATGACCTGGAAAATATATCAAATACTTTTAAGCAAATGCAACTTCAAAACATTACATTAATATACTACCAGTTTGTGAAAGTTCAAAAAACAGGTTAATGAATCTTGCAAAAGTCTCACTGGCAATAAAGGAACAGGCAGTGACTTTACATGTTTAAGCACTGACTTTTAATTTGGAATAAACTGAGCTGAAACTAAAAGGGCTACCATCCAAGCTGCTGTTGCCATCCTCACCCTGTCCCTCTGTATCTAGAAATCAATCATTGTTCCCACCTGAGACCACCTCTTCTTGTGGCGGATGAGTTGCTTGTCCTTGAAGTGAACCACCAGACTGTTTCCATGAGGCATGGTGATCACCACGCGGCCTCCGTACGGCGTCCTCACGATCGTCTGATCGGGGACCTGCTGCTGCTTTTTGAAGAGGCCGTTATCGATGTTTATGAAGATTCTGAAGCCGGAGGATGAAAGATAGAATCACTTGGCAGTCCAACCGTGTACTGAGATGTCACATTCCCTTCATTTTTCCTTAAATTAATAAGTTTTTACCTGAAAACCTCACAGAGAATTCCCACAAGCATCTCTGCATATTCGTTGACCTGCCGCCCCCGACTGCCGGGAACATCTCTGAAGGCGTCGTCGAAGTAGATGTGACTGTCGAAGGTCACATCACTTGTCTCTTGTTCTTTCGTCCTCGGCCTGTACCTGTCCAGTCTGGGGAGTTACAAGAATCACATAAAGCTTCTGTGATGCTGTTGATGTTAAACTGAGGCTAAAATCCCCCAAGGGTTTCAAAGACCTGAAACTGAACTGTACTCTCCGAGACGTCTGAGGAAAGTTCTCTGGACAGTCATGCTTTTGATGTCTTTTCTGTATAAACTCCCAAGACAGCAAACTCTCCAGTGCACTGGAGCACAAAACCAAGTTTACACTTCCTCTGCAGTTGCGTCCACAGGTGATCAAAAGGACAGGGATAATAATGAAGCTAAAGACGGCCAATGGCGGTTTAGGTTTAGTTCTTCTAATGCAATGTACCAGAACCAGAACCAGACCCAGACTTATTACCAAGTAGGTTTACACATACAAGGAATTTGTTTTGGTGCGTGGGTGCCAACAAGAGCATAAATATATACAGAAGTACTGGCTGGTTTCAAACTAAAACTTAAAATTTAAGTAAGAACAAGTGTTTTTTGCTAAAAGTGGTAGAAAAATGGCCATAAATACAGGTACTGTCCTGCCTATAGCATGTTTCTGTAGGCACTCACAGAAAATCTACGTGAAACTTACCGAAATATTGAAATAATTATCTTCATCATCTCGTCGTAGGTTTCATGCCACATGGTTGCACAAAGGAACACCTTCACCGGGTCACGCGTTCTGAATCTGGAAATGACAGGATTCACATTTTTGACATTGAAAAACTGACAATAATCCCACAGAGACATTAATCCTGACCTCCCACTTCCTTAAACGTCTGCACTGCAGCACATAACTCATCGTAACTCTTACACATATCTATAACTATTTTAATTGGCTTACTCTATTATCTTTTAATGAATATTTCGTACACACTGTTCTCGCACTTGTCTTGGTGTTTTGCTGATTCACACACTGAGAATATTAGACATGGTGACACCAAACAGGTTTTACAGTAACATCAATTGTGTGCTTTTGGTTGAACACTAATATAACTTTATGGAATACCAGGGTTATAATTTGGTAACTTAGTGGTTATCAACGTGTGTTATGTTCCCTCGAAGCTACCCAGGTGTGTAAATAAACAAATAAATAAAATGAGTGAAACCTTATTTGTAAGTTTGGTTATTTATCTAATTATGTGTGTCATAGGAATAAATGGTTTGCAAACTTCACTTAGTAGGGTAACATACACACACACACACACACACACACACACACACACTCACTTCGGCCTTTGAGTCGTCTGGATGTCAAATCGAGTGTTTAGAAGCAGCGACTGCTCTAAAAGTCCTCCCTCATACAGCCTCCTGACGAACAGGTCCTGGGTCCTCTGGATGCGATACAGACTGAGGTGCCAGAGGTGGATTGTGGCCAACACAAGACCAAGCCACCAGGACACCGCTGAACCTGAGGAAAGACAATCCATACTTAAATCTTCTCTCGCTGCAGTAAAACCTGGGACAGTCCGAGTTGTTTTATGACACAATAAAGTGCTGAAATGTAGTTCTCTTTCTTGTGAAACCACTTTCCTTAAACTTGCCACACCAGTAAAGACTGTGACCAACAGAAATCACAAAAAAGTGATCTCCTACCAAACTTTTTGGTACTTTTGGTATTGTGAAACTAAAGTAATAAATATCTTGTTGAGTGAACTCTTGAGTGAGCTCTGGTTTATTACCTGTCAGTAAGCTAATGTCCGTTATCTTGCTCATGTCCAGGAAGCACAGAGTGTGTGTAACATCCAAAACCAGATGTGGGAACACGCTGCCGTTCAAGCTGTGCTTTCTTGCATCTACAACTACATTGCAGTAGTCTGTGAAGTTGATGCTTGCAGTCCCGTTCAGACTTATTTTATAGTCTTC
>JAVQJD010055738.1:0-28173 GCA_036023655.1 Nannoperca australis
CCCCCCCCCCCCCCCCCCCCCCCCCCCCCCCCCCCCCCCCCCCCCCCCCCCCCCCCCCCCCCCCCCCCCCCCCCCAAAAAAGCCGGTTGGGCAGCTACATGGTCGCACGCACAGGGCTGTCCATGGCCGTGTTTACTGACGGCACTCTGAGATCTCATTTGCAAGGTCCCATGTCCATTCTGCTCTGTGAACCTGAAACTGCCCTTTAGGAGCTATGAGTCAGGTAGCTGACCAGAGCTTCAGGGGGCAGCCTCGCTCGCAGGCAGTGGGCCATTTTCCGCAGAGAGCGAGAGGGGAGAAGTGATATAAAAACTGTTAGTCAGTCAAAAGTGTAGGTCACTGATGTTAATGTCCTTTGGCTCCATTGAACCCTCTTTTGCTCCACTGTCTGTCTTGTTCTCTTCCTTTCTTCCCTCTTTCTCTGGTCCTTAGTGCAGGAACATGCCATCATGGTAATGAATGCAGAATGTGCTTTTAATGACCTCGCCCAATTCAGGGTTATAAGTTAAAAGCCAGGGAGCCTGTAGCACAAGAGGACATTTAGCGCAACAGAAGGGTATGCAGGGGTGAGGGTGCTGTGCCATGAGAGAACAATTGGCTCCAGATCTTTCCTCAGTGTGTGTGTGTGTATGTGTGTGTGTGTGTGTGTGTGTGTGTGTGCATCTCAGGGAAGGAGGCAAAGGGAGGCAGGGATTTGAGATAGCTGACATTTTATCCACACTGTCTTGAAGTGGCAAATTTAAAAAAACTGCACGAATTCCTCGTCTTCAAGAAAGTCTACACATTTGATCCGCGTGTGTTTGCCGTCTGCCAAGCTATACTTTGAGATTTCCTTTGAGTGGTTCTTCTTAGTTATGGTTTGGCTCAGTCACACAGCCACAGCCGCTCGGCTATGTGTGTGTATGTGTGTATCTTTCCTTTTGGTTCTTTATCTGCCACATGGTCAAAACATGGCTTTGGCTTTTACTAAAACAAAATGCCGGAGTATTGCTGTGGCAGCCTCTGTGGAACATTTTTTTTTTTCTTGAATAATGTAAATCATCAACCCGAGCAGTTATTTCCCTATTTGGCAGATCTGAAAGCAGCTGCTCCATCATTTCTGCTCTCATTGCAGCCCACGTGTCTTTGATAACCAATAAAATATTCTTTATCAGAAATGTGTGTGTGTGTCTGTGTGAATAATTGCATATGCTCTTCAAAACCCCCCTCTTTGCCAGTAAGCAGTTGTTTCTTGTCTGTGTTGAGTCTCATCTTCAGTGTCTGGTCCACTTCCTGGTTTCCCGTCCAGTCAGAGTCCAAATAAATACAGCTGAAACTTTGCATCGCTAGACACCAGGACATCATATCGTAAGTAAAGCCAGACCAGGGAATCCCTTCATGGAGGATAAGGATGATGGGAAGGTCGTGACCTCAACAGGAATTATGTTACTGGTCGACAAAGAGGTGCAGAGCTCAAGACACACACACCTTCAGACCTCATGAAGTGATAACAGCAAAAAACAATCACAATCAGTTATACAGCACACTTGCTTTTCCTCTGCTTGTGTCAGTGTGATAGAAATCCACAGTTGTTTCTCAGGTTAGGGATAGTTCAGTGAAAAGCTGCAGAGCCAACAGTTTTCTGGGGGCAAACGCTTACGCGCAAGTTTTTCTGTCAACTTAAAAGACCACAGATTTTCTGACTTTGTCTGCGTCTGCAACTCCTGTTAAGCCTCAGGGAGCCTTTGCGTGATCCTGTAACTGAGCGCCATTCCCGACGCCAGGGACCCAACACGTCTTAAACAAGCCTGGACAGACACCCTCGAGTGAATCAGTGCCTGCAAAAATCATCCAACTCCCCCACAAACACCCACATATTTCATCCACTCACCCCTCCTCACACAAACACAGACACGGCAATCCACTCTCGCTCACAGTCACACTCTTACTCACATATGTTAATGCACTTCTGCTGCTGCACCACCAAGTGAACAGGCAAATACACACTCACACAAACCTCATAGTGCCCCGTCCCTCAGCTCAGTCTGTTATCAGACATGTTTTTGTATCGTACCTCAGCTGACAATTGTTGTTTGTGTGTTCTGCGCCCGGATAACGATCTCGTGCAGAATAGATGCTGAGGTTAGGATTAAGAGCAGTCTGCAGGTTCAGTTGGGTGGAGGCTAGCAGAGACAACCACAGGCAGCACAATTAGCCTTTTGTGGTCTGTTATGTGGCACACTAATTACCTCACATTTGATGTAGTTTACCTTAAGTAGTGCATTTCGGGAGCTCTGCTCCAAATATAGACTCTCTATGGGCAATTTAAGAGTCTTGTTTGGTCACTAATAATGCTTAATTGCTTGCATGGCAGAGTTGTTTACTAATGTTTCAAACAGAGATGTATCTGACTAAATTTGAGAAGAACTTTAAGAAAACGCTGACAATTTGCATTATTTGAAAGAATAGCCAGACTTTTGCTTATTTGCTGAGAGTTAGATGAGAAGATTGATACCACTCTCATGTCTGTATGTTTAATATGAAGCTACAGCTAGCAGCCGGTTAGCTTAGCTGGAAACCTGGCACATGATCCCCCATAAAATCATTTTTACACAATACTTTTTGTACTGATTAAACAAACAAGATATAACTTGTTACTTTGTGAGCTTTTTGGTGCTGGTAGGTGGATTTTGTTTTGCAAAAAACTTGTTTTGTTTTGTTTTCGGTCTTCATGCTATGCTATGCTAAGCTAAGCTAACCGGCTGCTGGCTGTAGCTTCATTTTATTGGCCTAACATGAGAGTGGGATAGATCTTTTCATAGCTCTTAGCAAGAAGGCAAACATACATGATTTATCAAATGTCAAACTATTCCTTTATTCCTCAGTTATGTGTAATACATTTGTTTTATCTTTCAAACTGCCCTCAAAATGGTCGATTTTAAGCTAACCAACTTCACACCAAAACACAGGAAAAAAAACTTCAACTAGTTTTCCCTGAAGTCAAGAACAAACAACATCTTCCCCCTTCATATCTCACTCTGAAAGTTTGGACTTAGTCATCTTCACAGTGCCTGTCAAACAGTTCACTGCTCTGTCATTACTCATCACCGTGTCAGTCTGGGCAAAGTCAGAGGTGTCCTCGGTTATTATCACATCTACCTCCATAAGAAAGAGAAGTTTGTTATGCTACATTTTTGGAGAGCTGCTTGCTTTGTATCTTCTGTTATTGACATAAAAATGAAACACATTTGTTGGTGGAACAATCTCAAGAAAGGCACAGTTCAGATGTTGCCTCAGAAAGCACTATTCAGGATTGTATTTCCCACATGAGAAAAAAGGAGAGTCTGATGTACAGGACCTGATGTTTCCTGTCGTGGCTGTTCATGTTTTGAAGCGCAGGTTTTAATGGGGCTTTTGCTCGATGTTTCACTGTAAAGCGCGAGGACAGAAATAGCTAAACAATGCCTGGCGGCTAGAGGCTCGCATCCATAATGACCCCAGCCTTGTGATTGAAGAGGCCCCTCTAAAAGGCAGAGCAGGTGGAAGTGTAGGTGGTCTCCCCCCAGCACTCTCCTCAAACTGCATATGCACACACAGCTGCCCCACAACCTGCGCAATACACACACAAGCGGGCGGCACACTGTTGGTGTATGTGTTGCTGAAGATGTTTTTCACTTCACTCCCTCACTCTCTAACACTCACTCATAGATACACAAGTCCCCTGGTTCATTTCATACCCTCACAACTTTAAGCTACCGGACCCCCTGCAAACACCAAGTAGATAAAATTACTGTTGCACAGGGGGGAAAAATCTGAGTCTGATTTTTTTCTATTTCACAGCCTCTCTAAGGCTTTGTGATTATGATTGCTATGATCCCTTCTTGATAGACTGATGCTAATCACCAACTCTAATTGCACTTGCATCCAATTTCCTCACATTTTATTTAACACTTTATAATACATTCTTGCATCTCAGTCTGAAGATTCCCCCTAAAGCAGAGCAGCTGTAAGGAGCCATCAACTTTCTCTTCTGCTATGAGTAATGACGAGAGTTGTACTTTCATCCCATTGACATTCTGAGACAACGTTGTGGTGCAAGTGACTGTTTGAGAGAATCTCCGTTGATGTATTTGAAATGCTGCAACGCCCCATGACAGTAAAGAGGAAAATGAGTTTCGGTGTCAGATGTATAAGAGACTAAGTGTAGTCTTGGCTGGTGGCTGCACAATCAGTTGGCTTCTACTTTATCCTACCAGAGGCGTTCGATAACTGACTTCTCAGCTCAGCTTTTGCAGTTACTCACATAGAGGACTGTTGTGTGTGTGTGTGAGTGTGTGTGTGTGTGTGTGTGTAACTTTCATTTGATGTTATCTGGCTGCAACCTCTGCCAAGACCATGAGCATTCAAAATCTGTGACTCACGAACACTCTTGACATCTGATCCTGAATATATGGGCATGTGCATGGCGGCTCAGAATTGAAATGGGAAAGTAATTTTGGCGTTTAAATGTGGTATTGGATAAGTAGATTATTTTTTTTGTGCCTACTGATAGATAAGCGCAGATGTTGTGTGTGTAGATGATTGCATGCAGGTGGATCCACACAGAGATGTTTCTCTCTGCTGAGTTGCTCAAAACCACACATGCACACACAGTCCTTGTCTCCACCATCTGCTTCTCTTCCCCTTCACATACACACAACTGTACACTTATATACACACATATACCGTAGTCTAAAAAAACAATAGGTGTTTTGGAAGAAATGCTTATAAGACAAAACACAGCATCAGTTCAGAAAGTATTACCAATGATATCTATATCATCAATCAATACTGAGTAATACTGACTGGACCATTAACCAGTTAATTATGTTTTAGGCCTACATACGTTGCTGTAAGGTGAAGGTATTTTTGTTGGAAAAAATCCTCCAGGTCCATGCTTATTGATGAATTTCCATCGCCGGACACTTAGATGAATGCATAGAGAAAATCAGTAATGATCAGACAGTAATGACACTAAAGATTTAATCAGTGGCACACACAGACTCTCTAAGGGCCAGAACACCACAGCTAAAGAGACAGATATTACCCCCAGGAGTTAGCAGAGAAGAAGCAGAGTTAAAAGGAGAAACAATCAGTGTGCACAATATGGCGGGTCTCGGGGGTCTCTGACCCCCTAATTAATAACCCCCGAAGACCAAAATCTAATTTTAATGGGATCTCAAAATTAAGCTAATTATTTACTATTTATCTCTAATTTAAAATGTTCAAATACTGAAAGGTGAGGAGCAACTTTTTTTTTGTTCCTCGTTGTGCGCCCTGACATTTTCTGCCTGTAATCAGAGCAGGTCACCTCCTGAGAACACACACACACACTCCCACACACACACACACTGTCCGAGACTGTCCGAGACCCCCCCCCCCCGGTTGTCATAGAGTATTTTGCACACTGGAGACAACAATGGATGTATGTTTATCCGGTCGCCATGAACACAAACCAGATGAATACTTATATAATATATAAAAAGGCAACTGTTGGTTAGCAGGTTTGCCATAACAACATACAGGGTGATAATGTGCTAGCGCTGTGTTTACAGCTTGCTGCAGCTGCCCATGAGTGGCCAAACAATCAGTTATTGCAAGGTTGTCTAACCTTAAACATACTTTAACCATAATATATTTTCCATTACCACTATCTTTCACAAACCTTAACAATAGCGTAGTTGCCTTGTGCAGATATTGTAGAAAGTGAGAATTTTTTAAATGCTGACATCTGTCTATGCTCTGCTATCTGTTGTTTGCTGTGCTTGTTTTTTACTTCATCAACTTATATGTGTCTCCTTTTTTCTCTCTTCTCTATCCCAATTTCACCCTTAACTATCCTTCTTTACAAGCTGCACCTGTGCTTCAACCCTCAAAATAAAAAATCAAGACCCACCATCTCTGGTTCACCCCCCCACCTCCACCGATAACACAAACCATCTTGCCAATAGCCTTGATCAGAGGCACCATGTGCTTGCAACTACATTTGCTCTCAGCAGGGGCAGCGCTTCAGACTGATGCATGCGTGAGTGCAGCCACTTAAACTGGGCCATTCAAAGCCATATGGGCCCAGCAGGTGCCTCTTCTGCCCTGTTTTTTGCATATACAAAACCCCCTCTTTATACCTAACTTCTTCATCTTCCTCCCTCTCCCCTTGCTAGCTAGCCTTAGCCATCCACCCAAATCCGTGTATCAATTAAGAAGGATCAGAGAGCAGAACAATGTCCTGAGGCAAATCATCTGCAGCATCAAACCTAATTACATTAGTAGTGACTCTTTCACACAGGTTGGTACCTTCGATCAGCTGGTTGAGTGTCTCATGTGGTAATGAATGGATGTTATCTAACGTCTATCAGATGCTTTTCAACTCCCAGCTTGCATATGGCAGCGAGGAGGAAATTGTATTGAACCTAAATTCTATTAATATTGATTGCAGTATTTGCCTCATTTTTTCATTCAGCTCGGCTCACTGTGGAGTAGTTGTGTCATGTCCCAACTAACCCCTGTGTCCTTCCTTATAGACGTGACTTCCTGTGCTGCTGCCGTAGTCAGGTTTTCACACAGGATGTTGAGGGGGCAGAGAGGATGTTCGAATTCTGATCGCATCCTGTGGTCGTGTGTGTTTGTGTGTATTCCTGTCTGTGTCTGTTTTTTTAATTAAGTGGAAGACACAAATGATAAATGACAAACGTAAACTCTAATGTGTGACCTGATAGTGTCTGTGATAGACTTCCAGCGTTGCCATTAAAGGACACAGATTGATAACTTTCCACAGGTCATCCTTTCCAACTCCTACCAGTTTATTACAACTGAGGATGTTTTGTGTGTGCGTTTTATATCCGACACTTTTCAGTTAGATGTTTGACAACATTTTACATTTAATTGACATTATCGACTTATTTTATGCAGAATAGCTTCAGGAGCCTTGTGTTACAGCTGTGTCACTATGTCAGCTGCTGTCTTCAGTGGTGTACACAGATTTCCTACAGCCTGGGGACGAATCTACAAAGACTGGACAAACCACACATAAAGAATGCTTCCACCATCTTGCACAGATTGTTTAGTCTCTGACAGTCAAGAAGGAGCATTAACCTCACGACTAAGTAAATACACTAGACAACACGTTAAAGGACTGCTCAGTAACCACTGGAGCTCTGGAGGTAGACGACCCCTGCAAGCACATAAGAGATGTCACCAGCCATCAATGTTAGTCGCAGATAAAAAAATCTTAATAACAACGACTGGCTGTGACCTGATCTTAAAATCTTTACATTTCACACACTAGATGATTTTATCTGCCGACTGTGAAACACCAGTTGACCCAGACCAAATCATATTCCAAAAAGCAGTCGCAGTGTGTGTCCCCACTTTAAGTTGTAACAACAAAACAAAAGCTCACCTGCTCTGAGCACAGAACAGCCTCAACATCTGTTTTAATATTAAGATGGGCATATTTTGTTTTCTGTTTGTTATATATTTGGTATTATAGTTTAAATATACCAGAATCAGCCCACACAACCTGTAAATACATGGTGGTTAGACAAAAAGTGGTCAACGAGGCACTGCTTTATTTTACAGCCTGCATAAGCCAGACTTACACTGTAGAAACAGAGCTCTCTTCCACCTTTCAGTGCTTTATCCTGATAGTATACTGTAACCTCAAATGTAACCGTACTCAGTTGGAATTACTGAAGCATGCTTTAAAAAAAGTTGTTGTTGTTGTTACCATATAAGACCACAGCTTCCATACACATAGATGCTTGTTGCAGTAAAGAGCCCCCACCCACCCACCTCCACACCCATGGCATCATTTTGAACAATAACAGGAAGAGTCGGCACAGACAACATTTAAATTGAGTAAAAAAATAGAATGGCATATTTAAAAGACAAGTTATTGTTTTCTGCTGTAAAGAAATTATAAAAACCTGACACAGTAGCATCATCAGGCAAATTGGGACTGTTTCAGTGAGGTCACACTGAGAACTCTGCAGAAGTATGCAGTTTAATTGGTATTTTATGATTCAGTTTAAGTGAAACCCATGAATAAAATGATTCTGTGAAGAACAACTCATTTACTGAGTCACTTTTCTAATGCCAGCCGAGTCAACTTTGTTTCTCACATCACCCTGTGTGACCAGCCTGATTCTAATTCTTCTGATTCTGATAGGTTTCAGTTTCTCAACATAGTTGAAGGATGGGAGGGCAATGTTGGTCAGTTGATTGGTCCACCACTTTGGTTCAGACTGAAATATCAAACTGAATTGGAGGACTGGTTTGGTCTGAATATGGCTTGTATGCTCTAAATACTCTAAATACACTTGTATACCTATTCACAAACACCAAATGAGCCATCAACTGTGTAATCACATACTGCAGACAGAATAAAATAGGTAAAGAGACATCACAATAATCACTGAGCAGGAAAAAGAAACGGTACCATAGAAACAAACACAAAGCAAGACAGACAGACAGGCAGATATGAAGGACAGGCAGAGACCCAGCGAGAGGATAGGAAGGATGGAGGCCTACAATGGCTTACAAGTTCCAGAATAACAGATAAATAGGAAGAACACCATGAAAAGAAAGGAAGAAGAGGAGCCACAGGGTCAGACAGTACCCAAACCTCAGGCTGGAATACTTTACACAGTTTCCATTGAAGTAGCCTTTCTTTTTCCACCAGTGTCATTGTTACTGAGTGAGGCTTGAGACACAAGGTCTGAAACTCCACAGACAGCCTCAGTTAAAACAGGAGAAAGGTCACGTGTTTTTTTCAACAAAGGGCCATTCAGTCAGAGGTGATTGTGTAGTGTTGCCTGCAGATGATACCAGAGGGTTATACAGGAATGTCAAAAATGTCTGTTTTAATGTATCGCTGTGTGTTTGTGCATTTGTGTGTGTGTGTGTGTGTGTGTGTGTGTGTGTGTGTGTGTGTGTGTGTGTGCGTGCGTGTGTGTGTGTGTGTGTGTGTGTGCGTGTGTGTGTGCGTGTGTGTGTGTTCGTGTTGCTGGTGTGTGTCATGGGGGAAAACGTGTGGGTGTACTCTAAGCCCTAGGAATAGCATTTGCGTCGTAAATGCTCTGTTTAAAACAATCAATATCCACTCTGGTTTATACACAATAAAAGAGCATGAAGTGTGTGGTTTGATGCCTGTGTGTGTGTGTGTGTGTGTGTGTGTGTGTGTGTGTATGTGTGTGTGAGTGTGCGCGCGCGGCAGTGCACTTTCATGATGGGAGCCCTGATGCGGCAGGGTGAGTATGCGTGAGCGTGTGTGTGGGCTGCGGGGGCCACCCTCTGATCGTCTCCTTGGCAGCCGCTGCGCCGAAGTGCTCTCTGGGTGCTGAAGAGGCCTCCCAGAACGAGAAGAAATGCACACACACTCCAAACTCTTTATCAGAGCTGACAGCCTCTTTTTCTTCTCTACACTTGGGCTGAAGCGGCATAGCCTAGATGCATCTCTGCAACTTTGTGCCATGTTTTGATGCACGCACACACACACACTCGCACGCATCCACAAGCGTACACACAAACCCAACCCCCATTCGCCTCCCCTTGTGTTTGATGTGGTCTTTGGAGAACCATGTTTAAAGAAATTCTTCTCCAGCTTTGAAGTCGCTCTGTGTTTCCCACTCTCTTTCTGCTATGTTTCCTCTTTTATCTTCTGACAGTTTGCAAGTTGGGAGGGAAACAGGTCGGTATGGAACGAGATACTCGCCCCACATACGCTATTTACCATGTGTTGTACCTGTGAACTTGAGAAGTTTCTCGAGTAGAAGCTATTGTTTCCTGAAAGATATGGGTATACCCCCTACCTCTTGCCAAAACACTGCGGTCGCTTTCGACGAAGATCTCCTCTTTAAACAAATGCCTCGGGATCAAAGTTTTGATATCGTTCCAGACATTTATCAAACGCCATTTGTGAAGGAAGAGGCACTCAGCCACGTCTGGAATGCTTCGACAAATATGTCGGGTGTCATTATGGCTTCTTGCTCTACAAAGGCACAATAACTTCAAAGCATTCGTCTGTAGCTAGAGACTCCACTCACTCACACATAGAAAAGTAATTCACTAGTGGGGATGACAACAAACATGCAAGAACAAACGATCCACTGACGCTGATGTGGCCGTTTACAGAGATGAAAATTACAACACATGCTTGGTAAGGTTGATGAGAAATTAAATACATCATGAGATGAAGATGTCGCAACAATGACATGTTTCTATGGAATTTGGTTGTCGGGCAAAGTCCCAACTGTCTAAAGACAACACAGCTGCAATAACTGTTTAAACTGTTCAACTCTTAGGCCGACATCTGGTTGAGAAACCTGCACTGATTTTTTTTTGCTACTTTTAGTAAAAGCAAATTCGCATGTAGGATCTTAAACAATGTGCAGTTTTTATTCAACGGGCTTCATTATGCAAATCTGTATTATTTCATCCTGTACTCTGGTCTGCAGAAATGGCCTGTGCACTTACAGGAACTCATTTGTTCTGGCTGACTTGCACTGACCTTCCTCACCACAGTGAGCTAGTTCATCTCACAGATCAGCGGTGCGCACATCAATGTTTACAGAGCGCAGATGCCAAAAATTATTAATTATGCTTGTGATCTGCGTAGGCTACATGAAACAGGACAATGTTTGTACGACTCAGTGCTCGTGGAATATTATTTACAGCACATGCACTGCAGAGTTTCCGTTTTTAATGAAAGGAGAAATCTCAAACCATCATCCTGTAATTAGTCATCAGTTCCAGAACAGCGTTTACCAACCCTGTGGTCGGGTGGCGTCCTTTGACTTCTAATCTGCTGGATATATTTATGATTAAAAAACATATAAAGGGAAACACGGCATCCTTATAGGAACAGCCATCAGGTTTGTGAAAACAGAATATGAAAATACGTCATGTTCAGGTGAGAATTGACTACCTAAACCCCTCCAGCGGTTGTGCAATTGTAGCTTAGCAACCATGACTAGGCACAGCAGGCCTGTTGGATTTCTTAATGTTGAAGGTGTGCATGAGGCTATAGAAAATGAGATAACTGGCATTTAAACAGTTTGAAGGGTGGTGTCTTTTCTCATCACCTTCACAATAACACAAGAGCTAAAGTTAAAGCAGAGCTAAATGTTGCAAGGGACGTGTTATTATCCTGTTGAGGAATGGAACAAACACTGCTCGAATATATCAGAGTTTAAGGTGATGATAGCAGTTCCGTCCTGCTCTTTGGTTGGTTTGGGAATGTTCACACATTAAACTTATATTAGATAGTGTTAAGTTTGTTAAACCCCTCATTTTCAAAACCCATATTTTCTCTTATTAAAATACTTTTTGACAATAATAACATTAAATCATAAATGCTTACTTTTGGCCTGGGACATGTAGCTTTAAACTCAGCCATTAATTCATGTATATAAAGAGCATGAGTGTATTTTAAAACACACACACACGCACGCACTTTATTATTATTAGTGAACCGCTGCTGCCACCACGGCCACCATAACCCCTACCCTTCCGCCATGGCAACACAGACGGACAAACAGGAAGCAGCTGTTGCCAGGGAAACAGCCAGAAGGTCTGCAGTGCTACATTGTGGCAGAGAGTGTGAGTGAGGTAAGAAACGAGAGAAAAATGTGAAGGGAAAGGGACTGCTGTGGTGGTGGAATCTAATTAGACTGTGACAGAAGATAAAACGGGATATTTCCAGAATCCAGCTTGCGTTGATAGAGTGAGAAAATGTGTGTTTTGTGTGTCCATGCATGTGTATATATACCCTCATTTGCGCAAATACTGTACCTGCGTCTGAGCCTGGGAATAGGCTGACTGACGCACGGAATGACAGACAAGCTTTGGAGTCCTGGCAACCCGGCTATTTCTCTCTCCCATCGCCCTCCTCTCAGTCTCTATCTTCCTCCTCCTCCTCCTCCTCCACCTCGCACACCCAATCACCTCATTCTCATCTCTAATCCCTCTGTCTCCTCTCTGCCATCTCTCCTCCACGTCTGTCTTCTCTCTTGGCAAAAAGTAATTGCATATGGATCGTCACATAATCCGTTTCTGTCACTGAGAATAGCTCTGCATCTTTGGATCATTTATCCATATAAATTACCAGGTTGGACCCAGAATCATTACCTCAGTATTCATCGTGCTACTGCAAAGGCTCACTGTGGGGAATCATGGAGGCTCACACGGCTCTCACCTGTGAAATGCTGTTACGCTGTGGATAGTCTGGTTTTTGGATCAACATTAAAGAACTGGCTTACTCTTCTGAGTCTTTACTCAGCGGTGACATGCAACACAAACCCCTACAAGCTAATTTTAAAGCCACCTGCCTTTAATCTTGTGCCGAGAAAACAAACAGGAATCTATCAAGAGCTACCCACTTTAAAGCTTTTTGTGGTTTAGTAGACACACAATCACACACACACACACAAGTACACACAAGGAGCGCAAACAATAGATGTGTGGAATCAGATAATACAGAATGATATGCCAAACTCAACAAGCTACATAATGTTTAATCTAATCTTCATATCACCATGTCATTTATCACCTTCAGTCATTTAACTGTATGAAATATTGTTTCAGAAAAGACTAGTTATTTTATTTATTTATAGTTATTCTTATGCCTTCAGGAAGTGAACACAATGCAGTTTCCAACAAAATAGGGACACAGCCCCTGGATTTTCCCTTTGTTTTGTCAAATAGACTTTTCCTGTCTCTGTATTTTTCACTCTTTCCCTCAAACGACAGCCATCCCTACTCTCACTTTTGCTCTGCTCGTCCTGGT
This sequence comes from Nannoperca australis, assembly GCA_036023655.1. Taxonomy (NCBI): domain Eukaryota; kingdom Metazoa; phylum Chordata; class Actinopteri; order Centrarchiformes; family Percichthyidae; genus Nannoperca; species Nannoperca australis. The sequence continues at coordinate 12,803 of JAVQJD010055738.1, forward strand.
CAGCGCCCCAAAGCTTTCACAACGGATTTATGAGAAAGGCCCTGAAAGCAGCAGCTCTTGTGGCAGGATGCCGAGTCCAATACACTCCCACCGCGCCTTCAGCAAAACAGTTTTGTGTGAACAGATTTAAATGATGTGCAGGGGCCAAACAATATGAAAAAAAAACACATGACAAAATAATGCAATACCAGCACAAGCTATGGCTACAACTTTAAAGGCATCAGAATGCTATATACTAGTGCTCGGGGGTTGGTCTGTGTCACTTTCCAAACTAACTGACATTCACACACTAGCTAGGTTTAGCTGGGTTTGCGCTTCTCTCGCTTCTCAACTATTTCTGTCACTTTTCAGGTGAACAACCAAATGCAACACTATGAAAATCTTCCAGTAGAGATTGTAGAGAATGTGCACCATTCTATTAATGGTGCGAGAGGAAAGATCTGGCGATCACAATTCAGCCTGACGGGGACATGAATGTTTTTGCATGGCAATCAATCCAATAGTTGTTTTAGACCTTTTACTTGAAATTATAAATGACAACGTCGCGGTGGCACTACAGGAAAACTCAGAGAATCCCCAGAGTCAGGAGGATTCATCCTCAGGGGAACATGAATGTCTGTGCAAAATTACAGAGTAATCTATCCAATAATGTAATAATGTAATAGTGAGAGAGATATTTCAATTTGAGGGCTGGACAGTGCTATAGTCTCAGAACAAAGCTTGCAACCTTCACAATGGTAGTTGTTATTGCACTGTGAAGAGTTTATATTATTTTGTCCACTCCGTTCATTTAGTTGGCTGTTTATTTATCTGTTTGTGATGTTCAGGTGATGCAACAGAGCCTGCGGAGGTGTTTTGATTATCTGGAGCTAGTTTTCCCTTCCAAGACACTGGCTGACTTGACACATACCCAAGGAGTTTTCAGAAGTCGAGTCATCAAGTTTAGGTTTTGTGCGTCAATGAATGATGTTGCTCAATTTTTTATCAAACCACGAATCAAGGAAACTGTGATCTCACCAGCACTCAAGTTTGTGAAAATTAGCCCGCAAAGAGAGCTATGATAGAGAAGTTAAGAAGAATTCTATAGAGAAAAAGAAGAATAAGAATGGTCTAATGTAAGTCATGACGTCACCACTAGTGTTTTTTCCATCAGAAGAAGTTGGTGTTGATTTCTTGATTAGACATAAGTTCATAAAATGTGTGTAGACACATAAACCTATTTAGAGTAAATTCATCTGTTCAATGCATTTTATAAATAAGTTACTTCAGTTTGTTTACAAGTTGATACAGTATGTGGACGTGTGAGTTCCCACATACAGTATGTATCCTGTGTCGTAAGTCCTTTTGAACAAATCTGAATATTAAAAAACACCCAGTGGTGACATAAAATTAGTGTACCACGTCTTTTCAACACGCACTGCATTTCACACCTCCTCAACACGCAAAGATCATGGGTGGATTTGATCATAACAACGTTATTTTGAGTTAAATTCCATGACTAAGTGCTAAAAATAATGCCTAAAGGAAGTGCTATCTTTATGTTTTAAGCTCAAACGTCAATATCAAGAGAAGTTCAGCTGTGACATGAGATAGAAGTCACGTACTGCTCTGCCCCTCCCTCCAACCTCATCTTAAAAATGATTAATCATCAGATCATCACCCTGAATCCTTCTGAAGTAAAGAAACCATTAATTGGTGAACATCTACCCAGTCTTCCTCGTGTTCCTGTCTGACAGAAGTGAGCAGTTATTTATATACCAACATTTTACTGTACTAGCTTAAAGTTTGAATAGTTGAACAGATACAAACAGCATCCAAACTTCAAACTTCCCCCCATCATCTGATAGTTCTGGGTTCAATGTTTAGACATTCAGCGAGGTATATCCCCAATACATTTTCAACATTTGTCACCAGCTTTGTGCATTTGTGCATAAAGCTTGACTGATGTTATTTTTACCTCATGCTAAGCTTCACAGATTTTTATCACATACTTTAGACCGACGTTCCTCTGGACCTCCTCCAATTGAATACACAGCCTTTAAAGTAAATCATACAATTCTGAAATGTATTTATTCACCGTTAAAACTTGTTATTATGAGTATATATTTTGTGAGCAGCTAAATTTTCAGAAGAATTATACAAATTCTGATGAATGCATGTGCACGCAGAGCGGCGGGGAGTTTGTGGTTTCTGTTTGCATCGTTGTTTTTGAGCTCTATCTGTTGTTGTTGTTTTTTTTGATTGAATTTTGAAGTGCTTTGTGTTTTAAAGGAACTGCAATGAAACCAATTTACTTTTTGGGGAAAATAAAGTGACTGACTGATTCACGCCTCAAATTTGGATGATTTTTCATGTTCTGGCACATTGCCTACAAACGCCAATTATCTACTTTGCAGAGAGCTTGGTTTTTACACTGCATAGGCATCTGGTGAAATCAAGAAGTATTTGTATCTATACTACCACTATTTATCTTAAAATTATCTTTATTTTCAATCTGTGAGGGTTCTTACAAGCAGGACTATTCTTCTTAGCCATCAAAGTTACTCATACCAGGTGAAAACCCCTCTCTCTTTCTCATTCTGTGTGTGTTCTCTGACCCGGTTAATGTCTGCGTTCTCATCGTTGACCTGGAGGACCACGCGGGTGTCAGACCACCGCGGCGATGATGTCAGACCACCAGAGATGTTAGAGGGAAGCAGCAGATCAACAACATGAAAAAAAAGAGGTGTGGAGAGGAGCAAAGAGGTGAGGAGGGAGAAGCTCTTGGTGAGAGCTGCGTATGTGGTGAGATCTGAAAATCACCCATACAGAAAGTATTAAATTTTGGAGCAAATTAAATCTACATGCAGGCACGGGGACAGACCCAACTTTTCATGTTGTACATCACTGAACAATGCTGTTCACCAGCCTTCCTAACCAAAAGGAAGATTATTTCAGGTTCTTTGTTCCTCCTCTCACAGCAGAGAATTATTTATTAAGAGTGTTAATTATTCATGTTCATAATAACACAATAGCTCCAGAGAGTGATGAAGATATTCTCAAATAAACTTGCTCTGTGTGTGTGTGAATGTATGTTTTGTGTATCTGGCTTGTGTGTGTGTGTGTGTGTGTGTGTGTGTGTGTGTGTGTGTGTGTGTGTGATTTATATGGTCTGGCATATATTTTCACTCAACATCACTGCCCTGGATTCCAAATGCCGCCATCGCTCAACTTAAAACCATGAATATTTACATCCATATTTTGTTTGTGTTTGTATCGCTCTGTGTGCGTACCTGTGTATACGACATGCATCAGTAGAGTACACACATTAATGTCTGTGTGTCTGTTTGAGCCTTGGATGAGTCGTGTGATGTGTATCCTTGTGATTCCTGTGGATGAGTCACTGGTGAAAACCCAGAGCCCCACTGTGGTCCCCGGCTCATACGAGAGGCCTCTCTGTGGACTTTTTGAACAGGATATGCGAGAGTTGGATTCACTCCTGTGGAATCTGGCTGCTTTCTGTTTATGGTAAACCTGTCTCACTTCCTCTGTCTGGCATTGACCTGAAACTACATGGATGCACCAGAAGACAGAGTTGTTACTGTCCCTATAGACTGATCGCTGTGAAGAATATAGGTGATTATAATTAGAAGATGTCACTGTGACTTTCACTAGGAGATTTGATCAGCTATAGCTAGCTTGTGTAAACTAATGATAATGCTTAAACTCCATGAGTTGGATGAAAATGTTGTCACAGGCTGATTCATTTTCAAATGAAAACGTCTGTAAAATAGTTTAAAATACACATTTTATAGCTAGATACATACCGATATATTGTGCTACAAGAGTGTGGCTGAAGCTAAAGCTACAAGATCCAGGCAAAAAGTCAGAGTCATCTCCAGCTGAGGATACATTTGAAGGACATGGGGAAAAAAGGAGCAGTAGTGGTTGTTAATTACAGGGTAGAACTTGTCATGGTACAGTATTAAAATAAAAAATGTTATTCGTTATAACCCTTGGATGGTTTGAATGTTGAAAGCATACTTGGACAGGCACAGGGGTTTAATTCTCGTATTTTCCAACTTCACTTTGACAAGAGAAAAGGATTTGAGGATGAGGAATAACATACCAGCACCTTGGCTCCCACACAGGAGAGGTTCCAGACCTGAACAGGTATGAACCCACATAATAAAATAATATAGACAGTTAATGACACTTCAATTGCCATTGGAAGTAACGCTAACTAGCTTAATACCTACAATGGTAAGCTAGTTGGCTAGCAGGCTAACATTTGCAGCTTACTTTACAGCAGATAAATACACTGTTTAACCCATTCCTTAGACTTTAACTAATGATTTATATGCAGAGTATTGCTTGTACTGGAGTCACCAAAGCATGTCAGACATGCCATGCCTAGTTACATTTGCTTAACTATGATTGGACAATCACTGTTTTGGGGAAGGGTTTAGCTAACGGTCAATTGTACCTATATTTGGGCCTGGTTGAATTTCTCAATGTATTTAATAGGACTATTATATAAGTAGATTCAGGGCAAAGAGATGGTGTTTGAGAGAGAGAAAGAGAGAGAGAGTGAGTGAGTGGCATCTGTACACTTTATAAAAGAGGAAGGAAGTATGAAAGAAACAGATAACAGATTAGAAAGGATGGATAAACAACAGCCTGATAAGACTTGATTACTCTCTAGTGGATTTCCACTAGAGAGTAATCAAGCATGCAGAGCAGTAGGAGTTGTAAAGAGGAACAACTTCTTTTAAGAAATGACTTTTTACATTCTTCATCTTCCCCGCTGCTAAATCACAAGGCTCTGCATTAATGACCTACACATGCACAGATATTAAATTCATTATGGCAATCATGTGCCGTATCCTCCCTTTCTCTTTCTTCCTCTCTCTCCTTCTCTGAATCAGACACTCCGGGCCACAGCTGCCAGCTTCTAATGGCTTCCAGATCTCCATCTCTTCCTCCCTCCGTTCCCCTTCCCCGTCTCGCTGTTTTTCTGCAGCGTTTCAGATGAACGGGCTAAAGTGGAAGTGGAAATCCGCTGTACTTCAACCAGTGACTCAGCTAGCAAAGCACCCGTTTGAAGGAAAATCACAAGCAGGGGGTTTGGAGAAGTAATGGATTTTGTTTTTCATAAATCACGGTAGAGGTTATTTGGGGTTTTTTTATATTTCAAACGGAAGGTCTTTGATGAGTGCATTAGTTAAATATGTGTGTTTATTCACAAGGGAAAACATTCACAGAAATGCTGTTGCAGTTATTTACCTTTACTGGAAATTGAAAGAAGCTTGTGTCTAATTGCAGTGAGACAGGATTTGTGCTTTTAACTTAATACAGGCTTACTAATGTGTGCATGTGTGTGTCTGTGTGTGTGTTAACGGGCCTGTGGACACAGACATTGAGAGCGAAAAAAAGTTATTTTAAGCATTTGCCACAGAAATGAAGTAAAACTTTTACTTTCAGTGACCAGACAAGTGTGTTGTGTTTAAGATTAGTTTTGTGTGTGAAGGGGATCTTTATGCCTGCATTGTAAATCAATGAAGCACGAGCACGTGGAAGGAGAGGGGGGAGGTGTAGCCGGGGCACCATGCAAGCTGTTGTTATGAATACAATGTGTGTTTATGACTGATGATGGACAAACACCTCCCGACAACAACTGGCACGTCTACAAATGGAGCCTGACAGGTGACGCACAGCCAATAAGACCTATATGTCACATCCAAACTAGCTGACATGGAGCACACACACACATACACACACACACGTTACCAGGCCCTATATTTCATACTGCTTTTAACTAACACAGTGCACAGACACAACACAAACAGGCCCACAGTCTACCACAACTGACTGAGGCGAGAGTCCACAAGAGCAAACACTGTCTTATATCAAGTGCTCGGTGACATTTTAACGGTAACGACCATCTTTGTGAAGCAGGCCAGTTTCTGCGACTGTTTTGATTACTCACTCTTAGTCAGCAGCAGCGGCAGCATCGAGGCCTCATGTGCCAAATACCACGACGGCCACACTGGCACAAAGAGACCAGTAAGACTGAGGCCTATCAATCAAGTGAGGTCACTGCGGTCAAACTGAGAGGAGAGTGGGACGGCCGCCCTTTTGTTGTACGTTGTGTTGTGGCCGGTGACATCACCCTTTGTGGAGTCTGTCATTAAAGAGTGAGAAATATCCTGTGTGTTTGCGCAGCACCGAACAGTGGAGAGAGAGAGGCTCTGCCCCTGGAGCTAAATGGCCCCTAATAAGACGTTTGAGGGTGTTATTGTGCGGTGTGCAGGGGGCCCACTGGGGAGAGGCCATAACCACAAAATGATGTCGATGATCAGTTAGTGGAACAGAGTGCTTGAAGGACGAATGAGTGGTCACACAAAAGATCTGACATAAAAATAGAAGAAAGTAGAGCAATAAAATCTGTGGTTTTCTCTATGAGAATTTAAGCACTTTCCATTATGGGGCGCTCCTGAAACTGCAGTAAAAGCTCCTATATTTCAGTCCTGTCATCATTTTACAAGCATTCGTCAGCATGTTATTGTCACACAAGATGAAGTTAGCAAGTAATAAATTCTCAGCATGGTAGCAGATATCCACTGACTCATCTCACCCACTGTGTTTGACCTGATCACAGAAACTGTTTAACACACTCTCAAGAACAAACCTGAGTGATAAACCGAGCGTTTGAGCCAGCAGCGGTTCAAGTCATTGCATGCTTCTTATTTTATTTTATTTATGCAGTAAGTCTTAACTTGTTATCTCCTCGCGTTACAAAGTGTCCGCCAACAAAGAGAGCTTATGATGGTGACAGCCGCGCAGACAGCTGTGACTCTGGCAGTAACGTTCAATGTGAGACGCTTGTCAAAACTCAAGAGGGCCTATTGAAAGCATGACGGGGCAATGTGCCATGGAGGTATTCAAGCGCCGCTTTGCCAAAGGGGGGGGTGCGCCGGTAGAAAAGAAAAAGTGATGACTCACTAAGTTTCCCAAAATCCCCCTCCCTCCCCCTTACTGGTTTACGGGAACTGGAATGCTTTTTTTTTTTCTTCTCTCCAGTCCCAGACGTTCATCTTCTTGACAAGCTGTAGGGTCAAGCCCTGGGTTAGTGTTTGTCTGTGGCATTGTTTCATCCTGCTCTGTGGGGGCCAATCTGGCGAACGGGTTTAATTATGTGAGGCGGACATTAGAAAGTTTGTTAGCAGTGCGGGGGAAGACATGAATAAACAGATAAGCCTTTGTTCTGAATCATAACCAGGCCTTTTATACTAGTGATTTACACTGGTGGGGTTGAGATTTACCAACTGCCAAATTAATTTACTGTTAATCTAAAAGGGATTAGAAGATAAATTCAAATGAGCTGCTTAGTTTTATGTTTCCTAAATAGTCTTTAATAGACCACACTGTTTTAAACCACTTGAAGAATTTCATAATCTGTTTTATTTGGCCTGTGCACTATTTAAAGACTCTCCTGGAGTTCTTGGGGCTCCAACAAGTAGTTAAATGGTGATTTTATGCCATTTAAACTACATGGAACCAGTGTGCATGTTGTGTGCATGAGTGGGACACAATAAAAGAAACATTACATTAAGCAGACAGTTTTATCCAAAGTGACTTCCAAGTGAGGAGGTCCAGGGTCAAACCCATGACCTTATGGTTGATAGGCACACAACTGTACCTCCCAGCCACCACACCTCAGCAATAAACACAAACACCTCAGCAATAATAAACTTGTGTTCAGCTCTGTGTGCTTTGAGCCACTCCTCATGGTGTTCATCAGCAAAGTAAACTGGCCCCATGATGTAGGCTGAATGTGGAAGGTCAGTCAACTTGACCTCCCTCTAGCCGTCCACTGACTCCTGAAAACCTTTGACCCCTTCACGTTTGATGCTGTGCGCGAACTGGGTCTGGTGTTTACAGTTCAGTTTCTGGTCCAGGGTTTCACGGATGTTTTGTTTGCCACAGCTCTTTCATATGATGTCATAATGATTTCACGCACCCATCCAGTCTACCTCTCAGGGCGGGTCCTAGCTTTAGGGTGAACCAGCAGAGCTTAAGGTGTTCAATGGTTTGTGGTAAGCAGGTTTTTATTTCACAATGGCATTTTGCCCAATGACATTTATTTCATGTCACTTTTTATTACAGTGGTGTTGTCAGTGCCCCCAACAAGTTAGGTCTTGTTAGCTAGAACCAAAAACTTCAAAGTAAATCTGAACCAATTAGCTGTGGCTGTAAATAAACACTGCAGAGACATAAAATAACATCTCCTTTCATTTATGTGCTCATGCTACCTATACCTAGCTGGCTAACTAGCTAGGCATGCTTGTGACCTTAAATTATTACTGTTTCAAGAGACCGGCAGAAGCTCACATTTCTTCAGCAGCATTTTGACTCTAAAGATGTTTGTCAGAAATACATACAACTCTTAAAGAACAAAACAGCAATGGTCGCTCAAGCCAACAGGAGCTAGCTAACACTGCTAACAGTGCTAACACTGGCTCTTCACTTTAATGCTGAGGAATTGCTCATCTAAGGTCACAGCCCTGCCTGTTAGTTAGTTGGCTAGAAAGTTAGTATGTGTAACCTTGTTTACATTATTAAATAAAATGTGTCAATATGAAAAGTGAAAAGAAAATTAAGAAAATTAAAACTGACTTTAATAAAGGTATTTTGACATAAATATGTCTATAACTAAATAAAAATGAACTTCAACAGCCTAAAATTCTGTTATTATGATAAGGAATGATGAAATAGCTTTTAATGATAATTGAAGGGGGTTTTGTTTGGAGAATTTGTTGAATTATTTGATTTATTTATTTAAAACGTGGGAATTGTTGGGTCTTTATAAAAATAAGGAGTCTCTATGCTCTAAATAGTACGGCGCTAAAGAAATAAAACTGAACTGAATTGTATTAATATTGAACACTTTGGGGCTCCGTATTGAACAAAATTTATAAAAATAAAACACACATTTATAATTATAATAGGAAATGCAAAAGTAGTATAATATGTTAAATTTTACAAATCGTTCCAACTATGTAGTGAAATTACATTTAGATTTATTTATTTTTATTATGCATAGGAATATTTTGGTTTCTAAAGTTATTTTCATTACAAATATATTGAACATTGGAACTTTCTCATGTTTGTAGCACCTTGAAATTTCATCAGTGAAGACACTGAAATTCAGGATGATTACCAGCAATTTATCCCACAGATAACAGTAACAGTGGCGTAACTGTGACCTGGGAGTGGAAGTGAGATCATCCGTCTCTCTGTGGTTAGGGAGAGCAGTGCTGCAGGCACTGAACTGGTAGGAATTCAGGCTGACCCTAGAACGAGAGTTGAAAGTTCATGGGAGTTACCACTTCAACAAAGCTCTAATCCAACATGTCAACTCCCTTTTCAAACACCTTTCTAAGTGCAACTTTATTCTTTCTCCTGTAAGTCTCTCCTAAACCACAGGTGCTATCACTTCTTTTTTGTGTATGTATGTCTTTGTAGCAGCAGTCAGTGACAACTACATACCTTTTACTGTGTTTTCACCTTGTGATAGCCATCACAACTTCAAAGAGCCTTTGAATTTGTGTTCAAAAGCCAGACTCAGCTACTCATTCACCGACTGAGTTTTGCCAAACAGAGATCAGAGACATGACAAGCTCAACGCAAGTTTACACTGGATGATGGATTCTGAAGAAATGAGACAACATGTGGGGTCAGCAGCTTTCACTCGCTCAAGTCATCAGCTGGCTGTGTCTCAGGGCATGTCATTCAGCGGAGCTTTCCTTCCATCACTTGTGTGTGTGAGCTGAGGGGACAGTTAGTTCACCTCTGTCCAGATCCATCACTTTAGGTGATTGTCTGAATAGATCAGTCTGAGTTGGACAGTCCACACTAGCTTTGTGCTGACAGTGCTAAAGACAGATGGGTGAGCAACAAGTGGGCAACCAGCACAGTGCATGCATGCAGACATAAGCTATATAAACATACAGGCAGTACAACCAAACCAAATCAGCAAGAAAGCAGTTTTTCTAAATAAAATAAATAAATAAAATAAAATAATTATATATATATATATATATATATATAAGATAGTATTAGTATATTTAATTTATATTTCCATCCTAAATCATGTGATTTCATGTGAAAATTGAAATGCAAATGTGAGCACTCTGAGCAATTTTATTATCCTTTATTATGCAATCCTAAATACATCTTTAATTTTCATTTTAACTCTGTAATTCGATTTTAATTTAATTTGCTGCATTTAGAGTGAAATGAAATGCAATTCATCATTTTAAGCATGATCATTTATGCAGATGCTTCCACTGTGTGTGTTTGTGTGAATAAATGTATGCATTGTCCGTATGAGCCTAATTTGTAGGCCTGCGTGCCCGACTGGATGCACTCTGATGTGGATGAGGAAGGACAAAAGAAGGGCCGAGATGAGCCTCCCCCTCCCCCATCTCCCCACTCTTAGCAGCAATGAGGTTAACAGTGGAATTACAGTCAGGCCCGATGCAGGCGTGTTGATTGCGGTGGACAGGTCCAGTAAACAGTGCCTGTGCACTGCTGAGTCAGGTGGAGTGTCACTCTGGGTGAAGGGCCGTGGCTTCACTCAAGCCACACTTGTTGACAACTGCCCTCAAAGCCCGACTGTGTAATTTAGGCTGTTAGGGAAGGGTATCACTTAAGCCAGGCTGGCTGCAGAAGGCTGAGCGAGGGACTGAAGGGTGAAGATTGTTTGGGTGTGTTTGCCGAGAGTGTGTGGACCAAAAGAATAGGGAAGTTGTGCAAGGTTGAAGGTGTGGTTGACTATTTTTTGGCATGTGTTGTCAACTCATTAGAATCTGGTCTCACACCCAGCAAACGGTCAAGAATATGTGGCGTCATATGTATTTTAATACAACACTCTCATGTCTATACTGGCTGCAAAGAAAACCTTTCTTAACAAAACTAAACTAAAAAGACATAACTTTTGATCCGCATTGGATTTGTCTAAGTCAGACTGAAGAGACCTCATAATTGCGTTTGCTGAACTTTTACACAGAATGAAGATTGTGGACTTTGTCCCCCATCACTTGAGCTGAAATGGCTTTAGAAACCGATTTTTCAGGGCCAGCATAAAGAGAGGGAACAATAGCAGGGACCAATAACTATTTTGATGAACATATATATGCGTGTAAGTTTGATTTTAAGATAGGATGTAACAAAATGTTGGTTACCACTACCTTAGCAATAACTTCACTAATTCTTTCCAGTATTGACAATGATGGCTTGCTTTACTGGGATAAATCCTTCTAGCAGGCCCAGTCTTGTTAACCACACACCTTAGCTATGAAATCCAGCCAGCCACCACCAGTATGACCACGCCACCAAGTCCTGATACACATGCAGCGCCCATGTAGGACACAATATTCTCACAAAGGGTGTGTGGAGTGCATCTGAAAAGGCAAACAGGGTGGAGGAAAGATAAACCTGGCTGGTGTTGGCGAGGTGGAGCGTACTGCACGTTCCGCTTTTGTTACAGTTGACTGTGGGTGTATGAGGTATGTTTGCTGGTTTGTGAACATGTGCTGGGAGGAGCAGGCTTAAGTACTGTGCTACTAACCTGTTATTAGTTCTGCACAGTAATTATTGCATTCATGACCACTAAATAACACTGTATTCAAACACCTTTAATCTACGCTTTAACAGGTGATATTTGCAGGTATTATATAGTACCTGCCCTTGATGACAGATATATGAACTGTTGCTGATATAGGGTAATAAACAAACAAAGTAGCAGGCCTCAAACGGCTTGTACAGTATAAACAAATGGTGTATAAATGTGAGCAAAACAGCAGTTCTTCTACATATTCAAGGCAAGTCAGTTTTACTTATATAGACCCTCAATTCCTTTTCCGAATATAGTTTTTAACAATTTTACAGCAATTTGTACATTTAATACTTCATGCCAAATTATTCTCAGTAACTCTTTTTTGTTAAAATAAATTATGCTAAATTAGTCATGACACAGTAAATAACATTGTCATGCCATTTATTTGTAGCCATGTGAGCTCTGTGTATGGCAATGTTGATCTGTCTGTTATTCAGTCTGACCACCACTTTGGTCCAGACTGAAATATCTCAACAATTATTGGATGGATTGTCATGAAATTTGTGACATTCATGGTCCCCAGAGGATGAATCTGACTGACTTTTGTGACCCCTGATTTGACTTCTAGCACCAACAGTAGGTTGACATTTTTGGCTTTTAGTAAAATACCAGAACTATTATATGGCAAAGAATTTGGTACAGACATTCATGGTTTCCAAAGGAAGAATTTTACTATGGTGATCCTCTGATTTTTCCTCTAGTACTCCTATGAGAATCACATTTGTGGCTTTGAATGAAATGTCTCAATAACTGCTGGATTGATTGCCATTAAATTTGGTTCAGACCTTCATGTTCCTCGCAGGATGAACTTGTCCAGTACTTTGATTTATGACAAAAAAACAGCAAACTAATGACATTCCCATTGCCCTCAGCTGTACTTTGTGTTTAGTGCTAATTAGCAAATGTTAGCATGCAACAAGGCAAACATTATACCTGCTAAACATGATCTTGTTAGCATGCTGACATTACCTTTGAGCTCAAATCACGGCAGTGCCAAAATACAGCCTGACAGAGCCACTAGCATGGCTGTAGACTCTTAGTCTTGTTATAAAACAGCTACGACTATGGTCAATATACGTGTGTTTTATGCATTAAATGTTTCCTAGAATTATTAGCAATCTGTGTAGGAATCCTACTTGACTTTTGTGATAGTTTTGAAAAGTAAGTGCATTACAAATCATTATCAAATTTTCAACAGCCAGTCTATCTCATCATAGAGTAATCACATTGTGAGTAACACGCACAGTGCTTGTTGCTTCTGGCAGGTCGACCCTCTCTGCATACTGTCTGTGAGCCTATGTCAGCAAGATATCCAAGTAGCTACATCCTCCAGAGTCCCAATGTCTCATAGAATACACATCAATATTTCTATTTTTAGATGCATAGGGTTGTGTCAAAACAACAAAAAGCAATGAAACTACTGTTGCTGTGTGCTGGTTCTCACAAAGTGTATTAGTTTGTATCATCTTTCAGGCGCACTTTGGCATGAGCATGAGACAATGACACCGACAAGTCTCACGTTGCCCAGAGGAGTAGTGCACCTGATACACTCAAGGGGATTGGCTTTAATCACAAGGACACATGGAGGGACTCTCCCTAAGAAGAGGCACTTGTTACCAGACCACTGTGACTCACTGGAGCTGGCCATGTGCTGTCTGTTTGTGTGCGCCTAAGAGAGGGAGAGAGGGTGAGGCGTCGAAACAGAAAGCAAGACATAGAGAGAGAGGCAGAGAGTGAGATAGGGAGTTATCAAAACACAAACAACTAAACCACAACTCAATTGTGCAGCGAGAGCAATAAGCAAAAGGGGCACACCTGTTTTGCAGATACCACGACAAAGATGGATTGTGTGCCTGCTACCAAATTGCTGCCGATCCCTCCTCCTCTGGTTAGATGTTACAGTGGGCTCAAGAATGAGGAGAACAGAGTGGGCTCGGACTGCTGCTGTTTCTGCTGTTGCCATGAGCCATGTTAAGATTTGGATCAATAAGTATGAGGGTCATTTAGTGCCTGTTAGATAACGTGAGTAAAACTTTGCTATTGACGTGTTTTTTTAAATGGACACTCCCTACCTGCATCCAGAGGTGAGGTTATTATTGACTACCTGCCCTTTCCAAAGACAAATCTGTGGTTTGAGAGCGAGGGAGGAGACAGCTGATAAGGCAGTGACGGCCATAAATCTCTGTGTTACAGGTCTTGACAGCACGTACCTATATAGGTGAGCTCATGTCTAGAAAGGAGCATTCTGATCAGACTCATGGGTGTTTTTCCTCTACAGCTCCACGCCCTTTATTTATTCGTGGCCTGTCCTTCTCTGTTCCGTGGTTTTGTTATTTTTCTTTCCCTACAACACCTGGGAAAGCTGCAGGGGAAATAAACCGCTGCCAGAAATCCAACACATTCCAGCTCCAAATGCCTGGGCACAGCCGCGCATCGTTGGCATTCTTTCATTTAAAGGCGCAGCATGTCTTTGTCTCTCCACCACCACATAATTCGTTCAAATGTAGGCATGGGACCTTATAGGCATAAGGTTTTCAAAATTTGTCTGTGACTTTCATGACTGAAAAAGAGGACACAGGGGACAAAAGTAAGGTTTTTATGCCCATACTTAAAGATCCCCCTCCAGTTATGTTTTATATGTATAAAACTATTCTGCTTGGAAAAATATTTTGCATTAAATATGTTATTTCCACAAAAATAAATTCTTAAAAGTCCAAAAAACAAGTTCTCACTATAAGTGACGGGATCCTACATAAATACATTATCTTATTCCAAAGTTAGGACAGTTTTAGTCGTTTAACATTAGAGATTCTCTGTATTTCTGTTTCTCTGTGCTCCACTCACTGGTTTGATTGGAGTGGGCGGCACTTCGTTGGAAAAGTAAAATCTAATCAAACCACACCCACACAGTTCTAATGAAGCAGATTAGTTTAAGATTTAAACACTAAAAATAGTGTTTAAATCTTCATCAAATCTAAACTTGGCTTTAAATACTCAGTTTTAATGTCAAGCTTTAAAATAACATCCACTCCTCCATCATCGAGAAATCCATAATCTATGAATTTGCTAATATTTTTAATTTCAAAAGTTCAACAACAAGAGTCTCAGTGTATGTGCACTAGAGGCTCACACTTGTTGAAGCTGCATGATGGACCATGATTAACTTTCAAACTAGCTGCAATGTCAAAAAATTGCAGCCATTTGCTAAAATCAAAAAAGTTCATTTTATTTCTCATTGTCACTCAGCACCCCATCTTGACAGAAAACAGAAATGTATACATTTTTGCAAATGTATTAAAAAAGAAAAACTGAAATATCACATGGTCATAAGTATTCAGACCCTTTGCTCAGTATTGAGTAGAAGCACCCTTGAGCTCGTACAGCCATCAGTCTTCTTGGGAATGATGCAACAAGTTTTCCACACCTGGACTTGGGGATCCTCTGACATTCTTCCTTGCAGATCCTCTCCAGTTCCGTCAGGTTGGATGGTGAACGTTGGTGGACACCATTTTCAGGTCTCTCCAGAGATGCTCAATTGGGTTTAGGTCAGGGCTCTGGCTGGGCCAGTCAAGAATTGTCACAGAGTTGTTACGAAGCCACTCCTTTGTTATTTTAGCTGTGTGCTTAGGGTCATTGTCTTGTTGGAAGGTGAACCTTCGGCCCAGTCTGAGGTCCTGAGCACTCTGGAAGAGGTTTTCTTCCAGGATCT